>PVKA01003096.1:0-114756 GCA_004027165.1 Ctenomys sociabilis | reverse complement strand
AAAAAAAAAAAAAAAAAAAAAAAAAAAAAAAAAAAAAAAAAAAAAAAAAAAAATACAAATGGAAATTGTTTTTTTCTCTTTTTGAGACAGGGTCTCACTATGCAGTTCAGGCTGGCCTCAAGCTCACTTTGTAGCTCAGGCTGGTCTCGAACTCACAGCAATCCTCCTGCCTCAGCCTCCCAAGTGCTAGGATTACAGGCATGTGCCACCACGCCCAGCTACAAATGGAAATTATAGGGCTTTGTTAAATGAACAGAACACTAGTAAAACAGTGAGCACAAGAAGAGGCATACTTTTAAGGTTTATACCATTATATATGAAAGAAGTGGGGGCTGGGGAGATGGCTCAATGGAAGAAGTGCATCCCTGGCAAGTGCAAAGGCCCTGAGTTCAATCCCCGGTTCTGGGAAAAAAAAGGGAAGAAAGAAAGAGAGAGTTACAATACTCGTGCTAAAACCTCACCTCAGAAATAAAAAAGAAACAACAGGGTATCAAATAGAAATCACCAGAAAAGAGAAAGTAATGCTAAAAGCCTGAAATCATAGAGAACTTGAAGTAGGAGGTATAACTAATGAACCATACCCTTACATTTTGAAAAACTAACAGAATCACCAAATCTCTAACTTAAACTAAATTTTTTAAAAAATGGAGAGAACATAGACACATAAAGAGATAGCAAAAGGAAAATTACTTGGGGTAGAAAGGAAAAAGTGTAATTAGTAATTAGTAGAAAGTACTTTGGGGGGGCTGGGGACATGGCTCAGTGGAATAAGTGCTTCCCTGGTAAGCACAAGGCCCTGAGTTCAACCCCTGGTTCCGCCAAAAAAAAAAAAAAAAAAAATATGTCAATTAAAAAAAAAAAGAAAGAAAAAAAAGTACTTTGGGGACTTTTAAGCAAAGAACTTTGAAGCCCTACGAGAAATGGTGCACTGACAGGAAGATCGACGGCCAGAGGCCTCAAGCAGGCCAATGTCCATGTGGAAGATCTCTGCAGACGCACCCGCTCCAGGCTGTCCCTTCCGTCAGATTCCCTAGGCCAGACAATCATGGGGCCCCGAACACTGTCAAGAGCAGAAGAAGATGAAGAACCGGTTCCAAATCTTGTCCAAAGCCCACAGCACCGATGCTGGACCCCCATGCAGGTGGTCCAGAATCCTGTTTCCAAAAACGTCATTTATGAGCAGTAAGGAAAACATAGATCTTGGGATATTAGCTAAGAAACCCAACAGCCCAGCAGAACAGGTGGGCCTGCGCCGGAGAGGGGTGCCAGCCCCTCAGCAGCAAACACAGCAATGTGCTGGACGTTTTTTCAAAAGGCTACGGAGACAGCTGCCCAGGCTGCTGGACTTTGTCACAGAGCCCTGGAAAGCGACAGAGGCCCTTCTCGTTCCAAGTAGAGACGCTCCAGTTATAACGCAGCGCACCGAGAGGCTCGCAGTGCCACCACACTGCAGAAAGCGAGGCGCGGCTGCTGCCTACGGAGGCTTCCCCTGCTCCCTTGGGTAGAAGCCACGGAGGCGCCACCGGCAGCTCCACGGTGGGCTCCTTGGCCGTGGGTCCGTGCGGCTCTCAGGGCAGGTGGCCCCTGGTGTTCACAGAGACGGTCAACCCCAGTAGATTCACGTCCGCCCAGCAGGGGTCCCGAGGTGACAAGGCGCGCATGTCCAAGACCTCAGCAACAGCAGCAGGCAACGGCGGCAGAGCGGCGCTGCAGTGCGTCTTTCCGGTGCAATTCTGATGCAGCTTATCTCATGCATTCACACAGAGCACTGTGCCCAGCGCCTGTGGGTTTCGTGGCTGCGTAACTATGACACGGTGCGCCCGTGACGCCCCGGGGGTCCTTGGACACCGCCGAGTGTTGAAGCCGTCTGAGTGGTTCTCCACAATTTATAAGAATGTCTAAGCCTAGAAACAAATTACAAGCAGGCCTGCAGGACCCCGGAGGGAGGCTTCATTTAGACAACACCTGCGCTGTGACAGAGGCTCCTAGAGAGCTCGAGGGCCTGCTGCTTGCTCGGCAGCTGCAAGCCTGTCATCAGTGAAGAATTCAGGCCTGCAGGTGGGCCCAAATTTGGGCCTGCTCACTGCAGCCTACCGATCCGTCCAAATTTAAAGTGGAATCCTTTGCAGTCAGTATGGGCATCTCCCAGCGCAGACCCAGGGCTTCAAAGTGGCAGGGCCAGAGCCTGACTCTTGTGGGGCTGGCTGTGTCCACCATGGCGTACTTGGCCCTGGGAGGTCAGGCTTGTTCGCAGCAGGCTCGTCCCCCCCATCTCTGCCACCTCAACAAGGGGGGAGGGGGGAGCAGGGGCAGAGAGAGGACCGTGGGTGACACGGTTGGAGCAGCCAGGTGACCACAAGTAACTTAACGATGTCAGGAGGACACTGAGGCTGGCTGTCCCTGTGCTTCCCCGGGGCCCACGTCCTTCTGCAGGGGAGGGTTGAGGCAGCCCTTACCAGAGCGAGGAGCAGGCGCTTCTCAGCTGCGTCGACCTCACCCCCACCCTGCTGTCACATTCACCCCGCCACCGCCACGGGGCTGCAAGCTGCAGCAGCCATACAGACACGCCCTCCGCCTGACCCAGCACCTCCCGCTCGAGGCATACACAGCACACGGAGTACTGAGGAGTGCGGAGGCGGAGGCCTGGGGGGCAAAACGCCACGGCACAGAGTGGGAAAGGGGAAAAGCTTCGCTGTTGTAGTCAGGATTTGCATAGTTTATACTTTTTTTTTTTTTTTTGGCTTTTTGAGACAGGGTCTCACTATGCAGTTAAGGTGGTCTTCAGCTCACTTTGTAGCCCAGGCTTGACTTGAACTCCAAGTGATCCTCCTGCCTCAGCCTCCCAAGTGCTGAGATTACAAAGGCATGCGCCACCATGCCCGACTTAGAATTATCCTATAATATTCACCCAAAAAGTCAAATGCAAAAGAGGGCAGGAGATCTCCCCTGCACTAGAGACCCAAACGATCCAGCTGAGGTCCGGATCCCCTACAGCACCCTGCACGAGTCCATCCCGTGCAAGTCTGTAGTAAGGATCTGCTCCAGGAAAGCCCAAAGGTCAGTGGTGGAAGATAGAAAGTCTGTACCAGTGAGATGACGGCTCCGTGCCAGCAGGCTGAGGGGCCTGCACTGCGGCCACAAAGCATCATTCGAGGTAAGGCCCCGAGCTCCCACTAAGAGAACCTCAGCCAACCTCAGGGACACTGCGGCCCTGAGCGCCTGCAATGCTGACAGCCGAGTTCACATCAGAAAGCCAGCGTGTGTCTACGGCCATACCACCCTGAACGCGCCCGATCTCGTCTGATCTCGGAAGCTAAGCAGGGTCGGGCCTGGTTAGTACTTGGATGGGAGAAAGCCAGCGTGACAGGCTCCTCCGGGAGTCAGCAGCTCGCCACCTCCCCCAGCTCCCCTCCTACTCTGCTGGCAGCAATCCTCAGCCCTCTACTCCCAGCACCACACCTGCGTCTCGGAGCCCGCTGAGCTCCGGGGAGCAGGTAGGGCAGGGCAGGAGGAGCAGGCAGGGTGTGGGATGTGTCTGAGGGCACCTGGAGCTTCTGTGGTGCCACGGGACGCGGCGCCGAGGGCGACACAAGGGCGGCCCTAGCAGGGACTACAATCACCATACAAATAAATGCGTAGCCCCGTAAAGGAGACGGAGCCACCTGAGTAGCTCCAGCAGGGCTCTTCCCTGTGTCCTCAGGGAAACCGAAGGGACTGAAGTGAGCTGCGGGCTGCAGCTGGCCGCTGGACTCCGCAGCAGTGGGCAGCAGTCCTGGGCCTGCTGGGCCCGCGGTGGCTCAGGGCAGCAGCGCAGGCCATAGATGAGAAACCTGGAAAGGGGAAGGAAGGAGCTCTGTGGTGGTGGACAGAGCCGGAGACGTCCACACGAGCTCGAGCTCTAGTACTGACAGGAAGACACGAGGGAAGAGAGGCAGGAAGCCTGCGTGGAGCGGGCTGCACTCTCACAAATGCAAAGCCGGCACGCAGCACACCTGCTTTGGTCTTCTGGTAGCATTTCATGTAAAAAGAAACCGAGTTCAATCCCCGGTTCCACAAAAGAAAAAAATTACTCCAAAACTGTGTCACAGAAGAGCTTGGGATCATTTCTGTGCCATTTCTATGCCAGAACAAAAGGTGCTCCAAAACTATGGCGACAAAAGGGTTAAAATTCTCAGCACCCAGCGGACAGACAGACACATCACCCCTTGGTCACTCCCTGCAGTCCTGAGGCACCACACTGACCACCTGCTACAAACTGCTGCAGATCAAAAGGGCCACAGGGCCAGGGGCAGAAGGCTCTTGCCTGGCAAGTGCAAAGGCCCGAGTTCAATCCCCAGTTCCTTCCCCCCCGCCTAAAAAACCCTTTCCTGCCAATGAATGGGCGTCCCGTCTTGCCAGAACGCAGGGAAGCACCTAGCCATCCTGAGCAAAGTTTGAAGAGCTAAGTGAGAACACGAATGGCCTGCTGCTTTGGTGTCCGGCTTTAGAGATGGGAGAGACACTCCCACCTATGGCTCTGAGAGGCCTCCCCCCACCCACCCTTTGGACTGGGCCTGGGATCCGGCTTTGTCCTCGGTGGCCAGGGCATCTCCTTTTCTGTAGGAGACACCTCCAGGTCCTCCTCTTGGCCCAAGAAGCCAGTATTTGTAATCCCAAAGTTATGTCATTGAATCCCATGAAGTTCATTCCAATCTACCACTTTCCATGCAATCCATGACGAAAATAAAGATACTAAATTATATTTTCAATCATTGGGGAGTCCAGGGGCTCTAGATCCAGCCACAAAGATGGCTTTCTGCAACCAAAAGGGCGACCCAGGGCCTCACTCGGTTTTTATTCAGTAGGACAGTGGCTTAAGGAGGATTGACTGAGAATTGTGGGAAGTAGGTGACTCTGAGGTCAGCTAGGTCAGCGGCCTACATTTACAAACCCTGCCATATGCAGAGAGGGTATGCAGAGAGAGTAATCTGCATTATACTATGATGCCGTTGAGATAGCATTTAATGTTTTGGGAAGTCTAGGGCTTCAGCTTTGATGTAGACTTTCAAGCCCCAGGAAGTCCTAGCCTCTATCTCGAGGCTTGATCCCAGCTGGCAGCGCAGAGCATTAGCTCTACCGTCCTGTCTCCACCCGGCTCACGTTAAGGAGCAGCAGGCTTACCAGGGAAACACGCATGCCACCTTCAAGGACTATCACCAGCACCTCAGCTAGACCAATACACATTGCTTAAGGCCAACTGAAGGATTCACAGCAGTCCTAGCCAGCTCTGTACATAACAATATGAGGAAATAGGATCAGGCTCAGTCAAAATGGAGACAGTCGCTCTTCTTTCAAGGAGAGCTGCTCAGGTGGTCCTCCACATTTTTCCTTGTCATTGGTTATTAAATCCATCTTATAAATTTTCATTTCATTTATTGCACTGTTCAGTTCTACAATTTCTATACTTTTTTAAAAAATTTTTTTGCAGAGCTGGGGATTGAACTCAGGTCCTTATGCTTGCAAGGCAAGCACTATTCAACTGAGCTATCTCCCCAGTCCCCAATTTCCATTCTTTTACAGTTCCCCTCTCTTTGCTGAATCTCTCCCTCAAGGCTTGCTGAGGAGAGCCCTTCCCGTGCCTTCCATCCCTCATCAAAACACCCAGCCCCCACACTGACTGCAGTCTCGGTTGGGAACTACCCGCTGTGCCGCTGGACAGCGAGCCCGCCCTGTAATCCTTGGTCACCCATAAATTCCTTTTCCACCTGGGTCACTGGTCCCCCATCTGGCACAGCAAAAAGTTTGTGAGCATCATCTTGAAATTGAGAAGGTTCAGGCCAGGGAGCTGGCTCAGTAGACTAAGCACTTGCCTGGCAAGTGCAAGGGCCTGAGTTCAATCCCTGGTTCCACCCAAAAAAAAAAAAAAAAAAATTGAGAAGACTGGATGAATCTGAGCATCAAAATGAATGATGAGAATAAGTGGAAACCCCAGAACGGAGCTGAGAACGCCTGGGTCCATGCTAATACAAATGAACAGCTGAAGGGCGGGGAGGGAGAGGTGGTTAGGACCCCTCAGCCACTGCTCCCAGGCGCAGATCTGCTTTCTGGACACCTGAGTTCCCACCACCTGCCGTCTCTGCTGCCTTAAGGACAGCCCACTGTTCACCAGCTGTGCCGACACCCTAGAGGCCAGCCCTCTCCACTGCTGTTATCTGAGAGCACCTGAAGGGGATGAGGGTGTAGCTCAAGGGAAGAGCACAAGGCCCTTGTTTGATATTAGCACCGAAGGTAAGTACGTCTGAGTCTTGCTCTTACTTTTGAAGGTTGTTTTCCCTAGAAATAGAAATCTAAGCTGATTTCTTCTTCTCGGAACAATTTAAACACCCTTCCCCTATCTCCCTGCTCCCAGAATCTGCACAAGCAGTCAGGCACCTGCACCTGTTTGCAACGTGTGTCCGGTCTACAGAACCCCAAAGTTGTCCCCAGATCATCGGCTCGCAGCGTGTTGACTGTCAGGCCCCTGGGTACAGCTTTGCTGGGCTTTTCTCTGCTTCATGCCGCTACATTTCTGTGAACCTCAGGTCTCTAGCTCAGTGTTTGTCACTGAGTCTGGGACACTCTGTGAAGCAGGGAAACAATGAAGCTTGGAGAGGAGGAGCCGCAAGTCCTCTGCACTGGCCTCGCGAGTCCATATTGCCCAGGTCCTGACCCCCAGCATGACTGTATTCAGGAAGAGGACCCTCCGGAGACAGTCGCAGTCAGTGAAGCCAGAGGCTGCGGCCCTCACTTGCGGGCTGGTCCTGGCAGAGCAGACAGGAGACCCCACAGGGCTCCCTCAGCGCCATCCCACTCTGACTCCCCATGCAGACAGAGCAGCATCCGGTCACAGGCTGAGCCCCTGAGCTTCGGCAGGGAGCCGGTGTGGTGCAACAACCCCAGGAAGCTTGCATTGCCCTCCAAGACCCTCACAGGGCAGCACTGGGCCCCCGAAAGCCTGTCCCTGGGGATCCCTTGGAGCCAGATTGAAGGGGCACCAGGGATGGCCTTGCTCCCGGTAGGGCCTTTCTGAGGACCTGAGGGTCAGCAGGGTCTCTCCACTCTCTGCAGGGCTGGGCCCCACCGCCCAGCACTGTTCCACCCTGAGGCCGCCCCTCCTGCCTCCCCCATCCTATGAGGCAGCCATCCCTGCACACGAGGGGTAAGCTGACCCCCGATCTGGATGAGATCACCTTACAGCCCCTGCCCGATGCCCAGCACCAACTGGTAGGGAAAACTGGGTACCCAGAGGGTAGAGGTACCACGTTACGGGGTGAGCGGGTGTGACCCTCTACATCAGGGCAAGCGGAAGGACTAGGGCTGGGAAGGGGGTGCTAGTAGAGGCCTCGGCATGGGGCTGAGGGGCTGAGCCCTGGGAGCCAGAGGAGTGAGTGGCCCCTCTCATTTGCAAGGCCATGGAAACTGCACGGGAGCCTGGCCTTTTTGTTTGTTTATGATACAGGATCTCACCACACCGTTCAGACTCATAGTGATCTTCCTGTCCCAGCCTCCTGAGTGCTGGGACTGCAGATGTGTGCCAGTCTCAGTTCCAGGCCGATAGGGCTTGCCCAGGATTCTAGGAACAGCACGGCATGTGGTACTGGGGATCGAACTTGGGACCTTGAGCTTGCCAGACAAGCGCTTATGCAATCGAGCTACCGCCCCAGCAGAGCCTGGTCTTGCCTCTGTTCATGTAAGGCCTAGCCTGGGGCTGCCTCAGGTTCCTGGGCACAGGACAAAGACCGCCCAGAGTGGGGACAACATGGGGACCCACAGATCGAACAGAGAGGGGCTCAGTGGAGGTGCTGGGGACAGAGCACAGCTATTGTGTCCACCTAGAGAAGAGGAGACCCCGACACCCACCTGCCATCCTCACCCGCCCCAGGAAAGACACTTGGGCCGCAAGTGTGGCAGTGGCTTTTATTGGGGATGGGAGCAGGTGGCTCCCAGCAGTGCAGGAGAGGCAGGGCCCAGACAGGAGCTGCTCTACACCGACCCCTGCATACAGAAGGGCAGTGTTCAGGGCTTGGCAGCAGGCCTCTCCTCCTTCCTTCTCCCCTCCAGCTCTGTCCCTGGGGTCTCTGATCCCCAGGAGGCCGGCCCAGCTGCTGTAGCCAGAGGGGCAGCTGGCCCAGAGGGGACGCCAGAACCCTCTTGACTTAAGAGCCTCAAAGTTCCCTGGTTCTGAGCTCAGCTGCCTGGCAGGCCCCAGGCTCCCTGGGCTTAGCTGTTTCCTATCTGCTAGGAAGGACTGAGTGGACAAAGCCCTTCCCCCGGAGCACCCATGCGGCCCAGGCTCAGGACAGTCTCACCTGCAGCGCCACCACACAGGCCTCTGGAGATGAAAGCAAAGTGGTAAGGGGCAGGGAAGGGAGGGCAGGCCCAAGGCGCTCCCATCCCTGGAGGTCTGGACCCCAGGTGAGGGTCACTCACTGTCATGCTCGAGCAGGTGGAAATCTGGCTCCTGGAACCCGAGCTCCTGGGCCACCTTGCGAAACTTCTCCAGGGCCTTCTCATTGTTGTCCAAGCTCCGGGCTGTGGGCGAGAGTCAGGTCTGGGCTGGGGGACACCCACATGGGATCCATTCACACAGCCCCCTGGCTGCCCTGCCCCCACAGCCCAGGGGCACAGGGCGTGGACCCCCAGAGGAGCCCAGCCTGGACTAACTGTAAAGCTTCAGGACTTGACGACTGACGCCGCTCGTCGTGAAGTGGACGTCCAGGACTGCATAGGTCTTGTAGTCGGTGCTCAGGACCTGGACCTCTTTGTTTCCTGGGGGTCGAGCCGAATACCAAACACCATGGGGTTCTAAGTTCATGCACACGCACACACACAACACCAGCACACGAATAGGCACAGCAGTTCAGGAGCAGGCACTCAACTTCACATACCAAACACAAGTGCGCCCACCCGAGCACATGCACACGCCCACCAACATGGCCCAGAGCAGCCTCTTTACCGCCCTCCCTGATGATGGTGAACGTCCCTGGAACGACCTTCTTCCTGGCTATGGTCTTCTCCATCACACAGTGGTCCTCACTAGAAGAGCAGGAGACACCTCTGAGCAGCTGCTCCCAAGCTCCAGCTCTGGGCTCTGCACCCAGACAGCGTGCAATAGGCAGGGGTACCAGGTGGGAGGCTTGGCTGGCTGGGCCAACAGCACAGGCGGGCAGGCCACAGACAGTCAGGGCTCCCAGACGACCAGGCTGAGTCCCGCTCCAGGGGCCCCCTGGAGAGCTTTTGCCCTGGTCCCACTCACCGAGGCTCAGACATGAAGGAAGGACCCGGGGCTGCAGAAGCCCACCAGCACCCGCTTTCCCCCCACGGGGCCCGCCCCACCCCAGCTCACTAATGCGCGGCTGTCAGAACTAGGGAACCGTTCTCCATCCGGAGCACCACAGCCCCTATCTTCTCCACCTTGGGGGCCTTGGCAGGGGCCCCTGCCTTGGCAGCGAAGGCAATCTCATACCACAGGCCTGCAAACTGGACATAGGAGAGGGAGGGAGTTGCTCAGGTGCCCTAGCCCCCAGGGTCAGGGTCCCTGATCAGCCCCAGGGTGCCAACAGCTAGGGGTGAGCCAGGGACAACACCAAAGGGCAGCGTGAGGCTGGCCCCAGGACCCACAGCCACCTTAAAAAAGTCAAAGTCCTTTATCTCGAACTCCTCTGAGCCAGCCACCAGCCCTGTGCACAGCCCCAGCAGGGCTAGGGTCACACTGCCCTCCATGAGCCAGCAGAAGCCACTGCACGAGCTGGGCAAAGCACGTAGGCCCCGGGCTGGACAGCGGGCTCTGACTTTATATCCTGTTGTGGGCGCATGCTAGGCACAGGCTGGCTCTTCTCGGGCAGCTGGCGAGAAGGATGGGCCAGCTAGGAGGCCCACGCCTGTACCGTCCTCACCTTACAACCCTGCCCACGCATCCAGCCAAGCAGCAGGCACTGAAGCCAAGTAAGGCCAGGACATGGACACAGACAGCCTGGGCTGCTGGGCACACACTGGCCAACCGCACGGGCATCCCAAGCTCCAGAGCCCCAGGGCAATGGGGGACGGCTGAGGACATGGGCGCCACACATGGCTGCTCAGCCTTTGGTGTCTGAGAGCAGCGAAGGGGCCAGAGTGGGCCGGACACCAGAACGGACCCCTCATGCCCCACCCAGTGCTTTGAAGATCTGCTGGGTGAGAGCAGTGTCAGGAACCCAACCCCCCGGCCCCACCCCCCTCCCGGCATCTCTCCCCTTGCCGCAGTCAGGGACTGGCTCTGAGGCACAGAGCACCTGCTGTTCATGCAGCAAAGGGACAACCTGCATGACCCCAGCCCCCAGGTGACAGGCCAGGCCCTGACCTCTCCGGGCACAGAGGAGAGAGAGACCCAAGCGATGGGGACTTGTTAGCATCCCATGGAGAGTGCAGTAGGAAGAGAGTCGGGAGAGAGACAGGCAGAGAAAGAGATGGGGAGGGCCAGAGAGACATGAGGAAGAAGGAAAGAGTGAGAGACAGGAGAGAAGAGATAGGGAGACAGAGAGAGACGGGGAAGGGAGAGAGAGAGAGACAGAGGGGGCAGAGGGACCCACAGAGGTGGGTGCCCGGGGGCCAGGGGAGGTCGTTGGGGCAGGGGCGGGCTGGCTCAGCAGCCCTAGGCCAGGATCCTTGGCTGCCCAGCCTGGTGGCAGTGCAGCAGTGAGGACGCAGGCTCGCCTCACCCTGGCCTCCCAGAGTGCGGAGTCCTCTGTCCCTCTGAGGGCCGCGCTCTGTGTGTGTCCATCAAGGGCACGGTGGGCAGATAGTGCTCCAGCACTGCAAGGGTCCACAAGGTCTGTGCTCCGAGAGAGCAGGGGGACACAGGTACCACATGTGGCCTTCCAGGCCCTGCCCCCTCTCCAGCCAGCCAGTCTCTGCCATGTCACACCAGGCCCTCTCTAGACATAGCGTGTGCCCAGGCGCGGGCCTGGCGACCACTCGGGTGAGCGTCCCCCGGCCTGCTTGCCCACCTGTCCATCAGGGCTGAGGTGGTCCATGTACGACAGACGTGGACCCTAGCACAGTTGCCGCCCAGCACCTCTCGTCCCCACAGCTCCACTGCCCAGAGTGAGACAATGTGGGGGCCACAGGCTTGAAAGGAGCTGGGCTGGAGTGTCCTGGGGACAGGTCCCCAGGCCGCCATCCCAGAACAACACACTGCTTTGTCTACCTCGGGCAGACAGAGCTCCCACCGCCCTCGGCCCTGCCACTAGAAAGGACACTTGGGCACAGAGGTGACATCCAGTGGGCTTTATTGTGGGCAGGGTGGGAGAGGCGGGTCTGCAGGTCCGGCTGAGTCCTGGGCAGGAGCTGCTCTAAATGAGCCCCTGAACACAGAAGGGCGTGCTGAGGGCAGGGCTGGCCCCCGCAGGGCACAGGGACAGTGGCAAGCCCCACACAGAGACAAACATGGTCTTCCGCCCTGGGCAGGGTTGGGTGGAGCCTAGGACCGCAGGCTGGAGACACCACTCACCTCTTTCAGAAGCTCTGCACACCTCCCTGTGGACAGGCTAGCATGAGGGCAGGTGGGAGGGGCCACAGCCGGCAGGGCCCCACCCGGCAGCCCAGGAGCACCTGCACCCACCATGCCGGGCCACCAGGCACAGGCCGGTGTCCGCTGTCAACTCCCGGAACTTCTTGAAGCCCAGCTCATCCTCATCTTCCAGACCCCGAGCTGCAGGCACAGGGAGCTGCTGGGTGGTCCGGGACATACGGAGCAGAGCCCCCCTCCCCGTGGAGCTTACTGAAGTACTTGATCACGTGGAAGTCCTGGCCCCGCCACAGCAGGGACAGCCGCAGGATGGCGTAGTGCGCGTAGTCCGTGTCCAGCACACGCATCTCCCTGTGGCCTTAGGGGTGGGGGTGGGGGTTGTGCAGACACAGCACCAGACAGGGGTGCCCACAGGCCACCCCATCCCAGGCCTGAGAGCAGCTGCGATGGCCTGGGGGTCCTGGGGAGCCCAGCCACAAGGCACAGCAGGGGACCGGGCTACGCCCAGGGAATCACACTTACCAGGAAAAGCAAACCCTGAAGAGCCACTTTCTGAGCCCACTGTGGTTTCTGTCTCACAGTTTCCTGAGCTGAAAACCAGTGCTGCACCTGTTAGGAACTTGCCCGCCTGTACCCCACCTACTGGGCCGGCCCCCGCCACCCCCAGTGAGGCCAGTGGCCTTGGGCTCCTCCTGGGTAGAGGGGGCACGGCCAAGGGGGTGGGGTAGCCCTTCACTCCTCTCTTCCACATTTCCAGTACCCCAGCAAACCCCAGGCTTGTATTTGGGAGGAGATGCAGACTGGGCACTTAGGGGTCCTGGGCAGGTGGGCATGAGCAGCGTGCGGGGACCCTAGTGCCAATCCCACAGCAGGCCCAGGCCTCTCACTTGTTAAACACAACCTTCACGATCAGGTTGCTCCCGTTCATGGTGAGGAACACCCCCTCTGCCCTCCTCGGGGTCTTCAGCGCCAGGTTCTTGTCCGAGGCCACACCGACTTCCCGCCAGAACCCCTCGATCTAGGCAGAGAACTGCGGCTACTGAAAGTCTGGAGCAGCCAGCTGAGGCCCTGTCCTGGGGTCCAGGGCACCACAGGGACCCCTGTGCAGAGAACTGTGGCCTTTGAGGGGGCAGAAGATGGCCACAAAGCTTAGCGACACAGCAGCAAGGTGTCCCAAAGTTGCTGGGCTTGGTGGTGCACACCTGTAATCCCAGCACTCAGGAAGCTGAGGCAGGAGTACTTCATGTTCGATGCCAGCCTGGCTACACAGTGAGGCCCCAACTCAAAATAAAAGGAGTCCTAGTCAGGAGGATTGTTGTGAGTTCGAGACCAGCCTGAGCTACAAAGTGAGCTTAAGGCCAGCCTGAACTGCACAGTGAGACCCTGTCTCAAAAAGACAGAAACAAAGGAGTCCTAGAAGGGCCTCTCCCACCGGTCTCCTTCCATCTTACATCCCAGGACCAAAGCTCTGCTGCTTCCTGGCAGGGAAAGGAGACTGGATAGAGAGCCGAGCGCAAGAACCCCCTCGGCGCACAGCTGGGGTGCCACAGCCTGTGGCTGTCCCGTGGCCCTGCTCTGCCAGCCCCTCCAGCCCGGCCTCCTATGTCAGTGCTGGCCTGAGCCCAGGGCTTTGGCAGAAACCCCTGGAGCCTGCTCCCCCACTCCATGCCCTCGGAGCTGCCGCTGAGTGCTTGGCCTGCCAGCAGCATGGACAGGCAGAGGAGCGCTAGACAGGAAGTATCTCGTCCCTCACAAACCTTGCAGACAGAGGGGCCTGGCTGCAGACGTGGGGGCCTGGAGGCCTTGGGGCCCACGAGGCTCGCCCCTCGGGGCTCACAGATGAGCCCCGCTCCCACTCCAGTAGCCAGCAGAGGGTCGGAGGGAAGGGAGAGAGACCTGCTATGGCCAGGCACTCTGTGTCCTGCCCACCAGGGCCCCACCAAGCCAGCAGAGCCCAGCCGTGAGGAAACAGCACCTTGCGCTGGTCGAAGTCCGCCAGGGCCCACCTGGCCGGCAGCACTGCCAGGATGCCCAGGACGGTGCCCAGCACCCTGGCCTCCATGGCGCAGCTCCTGCTTGTGCCCACAGCAGCGGGGTTATATTGGAATCGGAGTGGTGTGCAGCCACCCAGAGAGCACGAGTGTCTCCAGCCTTCCTGAGATGCCCGGAGTTTCACACTAGAGCCACCTGGCCAGTGACACCCACACCCCGGAAGTCAGCAGAGGCTAGTGTGAGGACAGAGGGGACACTGCCACACGGCCATCAGGGCCTGGGGACAGGAAGCCCACCTCCACAGGGGACATAGGCCATGGCTGTTCCCTGTCTGTCCCTCAGGGGCCACAGTGAAGGCCAGTGCTCAGCCTGGACAAGTGGCCTCCCGGAGCCAGAGAGCGCCTGGCTGGCCACACCCTGGACTTCAGCCTCCTCCCAGTGGGCTCTCCGAGCCCCCAAAACAACACGACCATGTTTTCTGCTGACCCCAACACAAGAATTGTGACTCAGGGACTGAGATGGAAATGCATGGAGAGCCCCTGTTCTGATCCCTGCCTCTTAGGGAGACATGACAGACCCTCAGGGTAGCAGGAGTCAGGCCTCCAGGCACCAGCAGGGCTGCAATGTGACCCAGGTGAGCTGCTCTACCTCAGTTTCCTATATGTAAGAACACAGGGCCGGGGAGATGGCTCAGTGGAATAAGTGCTTCCCTGGCAAGCACAAGGGCCTGAGTTCAATCCCCGGTTCCAAAAAAGAAAAAAAAAGACTTCTATATGTAAAAGCAATGACTTTCAGTATAGTGACAGGTCCTGCGGACCCTCACCTCCTTGATCTGCTCTCCTGGGATCAGCTCCAAGCTGTCCTTTGATCTTCTCACAGTATCCAAAGATCTTCCTTTTGCTACAGCCCTCTCTTGGAACACAGATTTTTCTTTTTAAGGCAGGCTATTTTTATTTTCAAAAAACAACTTTATCTGTAGAAACAAGCTTTAAACAAAATTATCCTCCCTACTTCACCTAAGGGAAGGGCAAGAGAGGCCAAGTGTGGCTGTGGACAAGCTCTGGTGCTGGTGCCACAGAGGGCCATGGTCATCCTGGGTCTGGAGCTCCACTTCCTGGCTTCCTGTGGCAGAGGGGGCACAGGATCTGGTCCTGAGGTCAACCTTCCTGCCCAGGCCTGGACCGCAGGGCAGGGGGACAAGCGGAAGAGGAGGACAGGCAGAGCTGCTGTTACCCAGGGACGAGGGGGCTGGCGAAGGGTGGCAGGACAGGGTGCTATGAGGACAGCTGGGGCCAGACAGGAGTGGGAGGGCAGGCGCGGCCTGGGGGTGGCCAGCCGCCTGGTGCTCAGGGCGTCTGATTGCTTCTGTTCCTGTGCCGGGAGGGTGTGGGCGCTGAGCAGTAATGGACCAGAACCTGAAGCTTCCTGCTGCCTACTCCTGGTCCTCTAAAGCATAAATGCTGGAACCATCGGTGAACCAGGGCACAGCTTTGGGTGAGGACCACAGCAGTGGGCACCCAGGAGGGACCTCCCTGTACTCACATCTCATGCACTGGGACAGTACAAGCCCCCTACCCAGAGCCAATCCAAGATTGAACTGGCTGTGTGACCTCAAACCACTCACCATGCCTCTGTGCCTCTTTGTGCTGCTCTGAGGAATAAGAGGGGCTGGTCCTGTACATCCAGGGCTCTGTCAGAGCCCAGCGCTGGCCAATGTGCCAAGGCCAGGGCCCATGCAGGCCTCAGTCCTGGCCCTTTCCAGGACTGGCCTTTTCCATAACTCCCAGGAGCTTAAGCCATGAGCCCACATTCCAGTGATGGCAGAGCTGGAACCCACACATGGTGCTCTGACAGCCTGAGTGACCAGCAGAGCCCCGACGGTCAGGGCCGCCTTCTTAGGGCACCACAGCTTCCCGCTCCCTTGGCCAGGGGACCTCCAAGTAGCCAAGTCTCCTTGCCACCTCCCCTGGCCCCAGTATCCTCAGGAGGATACTGGTCTGGGTTCAAGACAAAGACCACTGCACCCTCCCCAAGGCCATCCGCAAAGAGGTGAGAAGCTGTGAGGCTGCAAAATCTGTTTATTGGTTGGGACAGGGGAGGCAGGCGATGAGGAGTGGCCCAAGGACTGCAGGTCTCCCCGAGCTCCTAGGGTTTGCTGTTTCACAGTCAGCCTGCACAGAGGCACAGCAACTGTGTCCCCCTGCTGTCCCCATAAGCCACCACTGCCCCCCAAGGCCTCTGCACATGTGGACACCCACGCTGCTGCGGGGGGTTGTTCCGGGGTCCTGTTACGTTGGGTGAAGCGGACAGGTGATGCACGTGCTTGCTCAGGGCGATGTGCCACTGATCC
This sequence comes from Ctenomys sociabilis, assembly GCA_004027165.1. Lineage (NCBI taxonomy): Eukaryota > Metazoa > Chordata > Mammalia > Rodentia > Ctenomyidae > Ctenomys > Ctenomys sociabilis. The sequence continues at coordinate 98,890 of PVKA01003096.1, read as the reverse complement.
ACCCCGCAATGTTCCCCATGGCAGGAGAGGTAACTGTTCCTGGGCTTGTTCCAACCCAGTGTCCCTGGCACCAAAGTAAACAGCTAAGGAGAAGGAGGCCAGGGCAGAGCTCAGCTCAAGTCAGCAGGACGAGGAGGAAGCCCACAGATCTGAAGGGATGCCCACCTACTCCTTGCCAATGGGGTCGGGCTGCAGGGCCACCCGTGACTCACAGCCTGTGCTGCTGCCCACATTCTTGGTGATGGGCTTGGGCAAGACCCGGTGGCTTTCTGGAGTCTGAACCCCAAGATCCACCTGCATCAGGGCCCCCAGGGCAGACAGGCAATGAGGTGGTAGCCCTACCCGCCTGTAGGGTCCAGGGGAGGGAGCTAGAGTGGCGAAGACCAAGGTATGTGAGCTGAACAGTGTCCCCCAAACTTCACAGCCCCAAATCGGAATACGACTTCACCTGGAAGTAATGTCTTTTAGGTGTAGTTGGTTAGGGGTCTTGAGACAGGATCACCCTGGACTTTGGGTGGACCTAAATCCAATGACCGATGACTGTGAGGAGAGGGGACCTGGGGTGCAGACAGAGGCCAAGTGACAGAGGCAGAGACTGAAGTGACACTGTGTAGGACAACAAGCCACGGATGGAGGGAGAAGCCAGGCAGGTGTCCTCAGAGCCCAAGATCAATCCTGCAGGCTCCCAGACTTTGGCTCTGGGCCCCCAGGGCTGGGAGAGAACGCCCATCTGCTGTCCAGGCCCAGAGTGTGAGGCTCTAGAGCTGAGAATCAGAGTAGGCTTCCGGGACCAGCGAGCGGTGTCTAAGGTGAGGCCTGAGGCCAGGAACTCTTCAGACAGACCTGGGGATGAGATCTGTGCAGCAGATCTCAGGGGTACAGGGAGGAGCATGGGGCTCCGGCAGCCCAGGCAGAACCTGGAGAACTCACCGTGCCCCCCAGCTGGGTAGGGCCACGCTAGATTCTGGAGCTCTCCGAGTGCACCCCTGCCAGAGGGAGCACGCGTCTGTAGGAGGAGCTGCTCCTAAGAACTATCTCACCTTCCGTGGCCAGACCTCGCTCCTGCGCTGCAGGGCAAGAGGGCAGGTGAGGCGGCCACGCCCGAGCTCCGGGAAGCCTCAGGCGGGTCCTCGGGTGCAAAGGGCACCTGATCAGGTAGCCAGACCGGTCGCCTCGCCGTCCTGGAACCGCACCGTCCAGTAGAAGTCTTTAAACTCCTTCAGCGCCCGGCGGTGGCAAAGCGGCACCCAGTGAACACCGGCCGGACAGAAGCAGGGTCCCCCGCCGCCCTGAGGCTGGCGGTCCGGCCGCTGAGCCGTACAGAGACGACTCCTGGGCACCTCCGCTGGCTCCAGGACCACACCCGCCCTCCCGGACCCCGTGCCAGGGCTTCCCTCCAGCTGTCCCAGCCCTCACCCGACCTGCCCGCCCCCCCATCCTGGAAAGTCTTCCCTTGAGGGCGAGAGGCAGGCAAGGGTGGGTCACCACCGGCCCACACACCTCCCACCCCAGAGGGACAAACGCTAAGGCCGAGGCCCTTGCACAGGGCCACCCCTCCGCGTCCACAGCACAGTGGGATCTGCACCCTGATGCCTGCCAGGCCTGGTGGAGGCCAAGGGGCTAGGGTGGGTGGGGCCCGGCTGGTGTGGGCAGGGCCTTAGGATCAGGGTGGGTGGACTTTTTTTTTTTTTTTAATCTTTTTTTTTTTTTTTTTTTTTTTAATCTTTTTTAAGACAGGGTCTCACTATACAATTCAGGCTGGCCTTAAGTTCACATTGTAGCTCAGGCAGGTCTCAAACTCACAACAATCCTCCTGCCTCAGCCTCCCAAGTGCTGGGATTATAGGCCTGCACCACCACACCCGGCTTAGGGTGGGTGGACTGACCACAAGATGGGGGTATCTAGAAAAGAGGGGGCAGGTGGGCAGGGGGAGGGCGCGGGAGAGGGGCGGAGCAAAGCTCTCCGCAGAGCTGCGCTGTGCTAAGCACCCCCTTCAGCTCCTTGTAGATGTAGACCGCGGCAAGGAGCTGCAGTCTGTGTTTACCACGCGCTCTGGAGATGACTGCTAGGCGGCAGTGTGTCACAAGCAAGGTCACCAGCCTACGTGACAGCCTCACCATCGCAACACGGACGCAGACAGGGCAGGAAGGGTCCACACACCCTGGTCCACCTCCCAGCACAAAGGATCTGGGACCTTGAAGTGCCCCTCGGAGCCCACCGTCAGGTACTGGAAGTCCATCTGTTTGCAGCCATTCCTCCTGGGATGCAAGTGTGATCACCACTCGCCAGGTCCCTGCCGCCCATGGGGCAGCTCTATGTGCACACCCAGGTCACCCTGTGTGGTGGCATTGACGTCCTGGGTAGACATCAGCAGGTGTTCCTTATTTTCCAGGAAGACCTTGCAGTCAGACACCATGGAGACCACATGCCAGGGGCCAAAGAACTATGGTACAGCTGTGACCACCACGCCAGAGAGCTGGACCTCTCTGCCCAGGGCCAGGGACAAGCTAAGGACCACAGAAGCAGGGAGGTGCCTGAAGTCACAGGAGAGGCCTCAGACAGGGTGGACAGAGTCCCTACTGCCCAGGCCAATTCCAGTGGGACAGCAGGTTCACCATTCCTGGGTGGGGCTCAATGGGCCTGCTAGGCATTGCATTCCTGTCCTCACCCACAAGGTTTCCCACAGGGGCTTAGCTCACACCCACCGGGTGCAGCTCTGGGCCCAGTACCTTTTTGGCATCAAAGTCAGGCTGCACCAGGACCTCTGCCCAAGCCACCAACACCCAGAGCAACTCCAGACTCGGCAGGTCTGGCCTCATGCCCGCACCTTCCCAGATCTAGCAGCCCAAGTCCCCAAGTCCAGGACCCCAGATGTATAGCCCAGCCCAGCCCAGGGCGTGAAGGAGGAGCCGCTGGGGAGCCTGCAGAAGGCGCTTTGGAAACACCAGCCTCCCTTCGTCTATTGTGTGGCACAATCACTCCAGTAATACAGGGAGAAAAACTGATCTCGGGTGGGTGACCTCCAAATGATGCATGGAACCTCCAAATGACATAGGGAAAAATGAGCTCCCAACCTGACCTGCATAAGTTCGTGTTCTCTAAAACCAAAGAATGAATTTTAGGAACAAATGGAGGTTGTGAGCAGAATAGATTTATTGAGGGAAAGAAAGCTCCTGTCCGAGAGAGGGACAGGAGGGGGGCCCAAGTGGGTAGTCCCCGGGAAGCTGTCTCTTCCAGGGACTTTTATAGAGGAAAACCATGCAGGGCTAAGGTGGAAAAAATGAGAACTCGCTTAGGTGGACAAGAGGTGGGACAAAACTATGGTCAACCAATGGAATTACAAGCACCATTGCTCAGGTAAAATTGATTAAGTCCAGAACCAAATGGGGAAGTGAGTCATGTAGCAAGCAGGCATGAATGTAGAACAGGACTTTATGGGATAGCCATCCAGTAGTAGTCAGATTGACAACTCTTTGGTCTCCCTCAGGGTGATGGTCAATCTCAGATGCCAATCTTTAGGGAGTTTGGCATTTGATCTTTAGTCTTTAGGCTTGGCCCACAGTTGCAAAATATCTGGTCTTCTGTGTTACCTCTTTTGAGGGCCTGGCCCTGCCTCACTGCCTATAATATTTCTATCTAACTCCGCTGCCTACAATACTTCAACATCTGGAGATCTGACCCTCGACCTGACTCTCAGGCTGAGCCCAGGGGGAGGGAACGAGAACAATGGGGATCAAGGTGGTGCTGCAGCCCAGGCAGTGTGCCCTGTGTGACCTCCAGCCTCTCAGCCATAATACCCGCACACTCCCTGAGCCGGCCTGCTTTGGGGACCCTCCACTGGGGCCCCAGTGCAATGCCACCCTCCCCAAAGTCCGGCCTCCTGGCATGGCAGATGTTTTAGTTACTCTTCTGTCATTGCTGGGACAAAATACTGGACACCCAAAATTAAGGAAGGAAAGGGTTATTTAACCCACAGTTGTGGTGGCTTCAGTCCATACTTGGCTGGCTCCAAGGCACAGTGACACATGGCCGAGGGCAGCTGTTCATGGAGGAAGAAAAACTGCAAAAATGGCAAGAGCAAAAGGGAGGGGCTGGGGAGATGGCTCAGTGGAATAAGCGCTTCCCTGGCACGCACAAGGGCCTCAGTTCAATCCCTGGTTCTGCCAAAAAAAAAAAAAAAAAAAAAAAAAGAGCAAAACGGAGGAGTGGCAGCAACAAGGGCAACAGAGCGAGTCTCTCTCCTTATGTTGCCTCCAGGCCGGGCGCAGCACTCGCACCATGACCTCAGCAGCACCCAGACCCATGACCCCAGCCTTGGATCAAGACTTAGTCACACACTGCAGAACCACGTCCCATGACTGCATGAGGCTTTGGGGGACACCTAGACACAAACCCTAACAGCAGAGCAGTTATCGGTCACACACCTACCTAGTGCAAATGCCCATAACCACACAAAGCCCAGCCACAGCCCCACGTTGATAAGCTTGCCTGGCAGCCCTTTGCCCCCTCCTCACCCCTTGTCCCTGCTCCCTGGAGTCCTCCTTACCCAGCACCTGGGCCCAGCACCAGGCATGACCCACTCAGTCACCTCCTCCCTCACACATGTTCAGAGGGAGCTGTGTGCAACCTGCTACCCAGCCCCAAGTGGGGTCTGGACAGTGTTGTCCTGATACCGGCTGAATGGAGAGCAGTGGGTGGAGGTAGAGGCCTGGATGAGGGCATGGAAAAATCAGCACCTCTGCAGTCAGGGCCTCACAGCACCCAGCCCCAAGTGCCCATCAGAGACGCAGCTGCCAAGGACAGGCATGGGGCAAGATCACCACACACCTGCTATATCTTCAGTTGGCCAAGGGCAAGGCTCAGGATGAGCAGGTCGACATGCGTCCTTGGGTGCCAGGTGCAGCCTAGGAGTGGTTATAGGGTGCCAGCTAAGAGCCATGCATGGGTGCCCTGCTGGCATGGGGTCCCGGAACAGTACAGTTGTGCCTCATGGTGGTGCCGGGCCAAAACCACTAACTACGTTGGTGCCCAGTGTGGTCTAGCTACAGGGCAGTGTGGATTAAAAGGGAGGAAGGCTGCTCCCCCCATGCCTTGGTGGCCTGGAAAATACTCTCAGTGAGGTCCAGACACCCTATCCCCTGCCCAGGAGAGGAGCCAGAGGACACCCTGTGTCAGACCGGTGAGCAGCCTCTCTGCTCACCCTCCTGACTGCTGTGGCCGCCCAGGGCTGCACCTGGCTGCTTGCGCTCCCAGGGCCCACAGCTGGAAGGACACTCTGGCCTGGGGCAGTATCCTGACCAGCTGATGCCATCTGCCTCCCCAACAGCGACAGCATGTCCCCTATGGGCAAAGGCAGGCAGGGTATAGGCTGTCTCCGAGTGCCTATTCCCCAGGGCCCAGGTCCACGGCCACTGGCCATTCCACTGCACCATAGTTTTCCAGCAATGAGTAGACAGCTCTGTGGGCTTCTGCAACAGGGAATCCTACAAGAGAGGTTTTGGAAGCCGGGCGTGGTGGCGCATGCCTGTAATCCCAGCACTTGGGAGGCTGAGACAGGAGGATTGTTGTGAGTTCGAGACCAGCCTGAGCTACAAAGTGAGCTTAAGGCCAGCCTGGACTGCATGGTGAAACCCTGTCTCAAAAAGACAAAAAAAAAAAAAAAAAAAGAGAGGTTTTGGCAACCAGGGCACAGAGTCCTGGTTGGGCAACAACCCACAGCTGCTTACAGCTGGAGGCGAAGGTGCAGCACTTGAGCCAGCCCCAGCCTCCCCCTCAAAAGGGACAAGTCACCCTCCCAGACTCGGTCTTCTCCTGGCCCAGGGCCAGCCCTCTCTCCCTCTTTCCACCCCCAGGGTCCGGGTGCCAGGAGCTCTGGGTTAATCTGTGGTGTTTTCAAGGGGAAGCCTCCTACGCCAGGTACATCTCATTCCTGTGCAGAAGTTCAGGCAGGTGCTGGAACACGGCAGGTAGATCCCCTAGAAGGACCGCAGTGCAGCTCTTCCCAGGGCACCCCCTGCTGAAGCACAGGGATATGTACTTCATGAACCAGGGCCAGGACGGTGACAGGAACAGCTTGAAGAACTGTATGTCTCTGTTTAAGGGTGCCACCTGCCTGTCTGCCACGACAGGGCCAATGGCATCAACTGGCTGTCAGGACAGGGACATAACTACTCCTACAAGGTTGCTGAGACAAAGATCAAGCTGCAGAAGACAGGCCACCAGGCCAGGCTATATGGGGGCCCTGATGGGAGGGGTCCCTCAAAGCCACAGAGAACAGGGTGGCCTGGCTGCTGAGCAAAAGACAACCAACCAGCAGGTGGCCAGGACATGCCCGGAGGGCAAAGCTCCACTGGTAGGCATGGGAACACTGAGGCCGGGGGACTGAGGCTTGGCCGAGACCTGTCTCTATCACTCCCAAGAGATAAGGCACACCCTCCCCAGAAAGGGCAGACTGGAGGACTGGGGTGCAGCCCAGTAACTCTGGAACCAAGGTGTCGAAACTAAGGCAAGGAGCCCACAGGTGGCGAGCAGGCCAGGGGCTCCCCACCCTCGCTCACCATTTGTCCAGCCTGAGAGCCAAAGGGGGTCCTGGACAGAGTGCACAGCTGGGCTAGGAGAGGGGCCCAGGGGAGGCAGGCAGCTTGCAGCAAAGCGCGGTCAGGGTAGCTCAGCTGGTGCAGGTCCGGCCACGGCAGCAGCAGTGTGGACTGCACTCTCGTGGCTGCTGGCTTTGCTACCTGGGGCAACCAGCCGGTTCAGGGAGGGCAGGGCGGTGAGTGTCCGTGGACTTACAACTCCCGAACAGAACTGGCATCATGAATGGGCCTAACAGTGTTTCTGTAATTGCTTTGATAAACATTAATTTTAACCTCACAAGTCCGCGATCCCTTTCAAGAAACTCAGCACCTGACCGCAGTCCGGAATCAAAGCCCCTACACTTGATCTTAGCCAAAAGGCCGAGAAGCGATCAAAGCCCCTTGTCGCGCGCAACCTCGGCCGGCAAGGAAGACGCGACAACCAGCTCTTCTTTCCACGGTTTATTCAGGACCCCTATACAATACTACTTCTCCTGCTAGCTAGCTTTCTTGCTTCCTCCTTCTAGTCTCACTGCTCTCTACCTGCTCCTAGTCTCTCCTCCGGGAAGCCCGCTCATGGCTTTTGAACCAGTGGGCGTCCAACCCCGGAGTGCCACGTGGGCACAGCCGATAGGTCCAGGTACACGGAAGCAATGCCCTAGTCCTTAGCCAAAACGAGAAGTTATTTGCTATGGAGAGCATCCACCCCCAGGTGAGGATGAAAGAGGAAGCCTTTAAGGTGTGGCTGTGTCTTTAAGGTGTGGCTGTGTCTTTAAGGCGTGGCTACTCGCAGCTCTCTACAGCCCCTTATATACAAATATAGTACAAGCATCGCGCTGCTAGGACTGAGGCCGCCTCCGCACCCCGAGGCGGCCGAAGAGCCCACGCGCGGCGGACCCGCCCACTGCCCCGCTCCGCAGGAGCTCCGCCCCCAGGCCTAGGCCTTGGCGGCCCGCTGCAGGTGCCGCCCCGCCCCCGCGTGCCCTTGATTGGGCGCCCCGGGCAGCCAGGCCTAGGCACCGCCCCGCCCTCCCGCGCAGGCGCACACCTGCCGCCCTACCGGCCATGGTGAACCTGGGCCTGTCCCGTGTGGGCGACGCCGTGGCCGCCAGGCACCCGGTGAGAAGGCCGCCCCAAGACGAGGGTCCCAGGCCTTGGCTGACCTGAGCAGGGAGAAGGGGCAAGCGGGACCTCCTGCCCAGGGTAGCGCATCTCGTCAGTCCTGGGGACGTGGCCAGTCCCGGCCGGCACCCGGAGAGACAGGGAGACGGGGAGGGAGGCGGGACGGGCACTGATCCTTGCCCCCCGCCCGCACCCCAGGGACTCGGGGAGTACGCCGCGTGCCAGTCCAACGCCTTCATGAAGGGCGTGCTCACCTTCGTAGCAGGTAGGCTTGTGCAGTGCCCTGGGATGGGAGCGCGCGCCACCCTGTCGCACCCTCCCTCCCCAGCAGGTGGCGCCGAGACCCTTCCCGCGGGTGCACCAGACACCCAGGTGGGTCCCTGACTGGCGCTGGCTGAGCACGGCACCTTGGCTCTCTGTAGGCGCTGGCGGGACCTTCGGCCTGCAGATTCTCATCCAGAGGAAGTTTCCCTACGCGATGCAGTGGAGAGTCTTAGCGGCCGTGGGTGGGTACTCCAGGGTGGCTGCCTGGGCCCTGGCCTGGCTCTTCAGCGAGGGAGGGTTTCCGCTGAGGACTGGGTGCACCCTGCCCAGGCGTGGGGCTCCCTTTTGCTTGGGAGCCTACCCAAGCCCACCAGTCATGACTGCCATGAATAGCCTGTGTCCCGTCCCCAACCCGAGAGGCATGGGCCTCAGCCTCCTGCTTCCTGGTCCCCAGTTGCAGGCTCTGTGGCCAGCTATGGGGTGACCAGAGTGGAGTCCCAGAAATGCAGCAACCTCTGGCTCTTCCTGGAGACTGGGAAGCTACCCAAAGACATGGAGACAGGTGAGAGGGCCTGAGGGCCAGTGAGACAGGGTGCTGGGTCCCCGGAGTTTCTTTCTGGCAGTCAAGTCCAGGTAGCTGAGTAGCACGCTGGACAGGGCTCTCCCTCTGGATGCCCAATATCCTGGAAGGGCTAGAGTGGAAGTGGGCCCTGCAGGAAGCTGGGGTCACCCAGAGGGAAGAGCAAAACGAGTTGGGCATGCCAGAAGAGACCCTTTCCAAGAGACCTGCATCCCACACCAGCTGACATATCCCAAGCTGGCTGTCCTTGTTACAGGACCCAGTTTTGGCAATGACAACATGAGGGCAGGGGCCCTGAGCAGGCGCGGACATGGTCCCAGCTGTCTCCCGTCGCCTCTTAACAGGTCAATCCCGATAGCAGAGCTGCAGCCAGGGTGCCGATCTGGGGCAGGAGTTCTGGAACACAGTCCTTAGCACCAACTCACCTCATACACACGTGACCAGGCCTGACAGACTTGCTGCTGCCGCCGCTGCCGCCACCACCATCACCACTGCTACCACTGCCACTGCCACTACCACCACCCACACCCAGGGCCTGCCCAGGCCAGCCAGAAAGGCCTCGCAGGGCATTCTCCTCAGGGTCAGCAGTTGAGCCTGCGAGTGTTGTGTCCTGTTGTGCATGTTCTAGAGACAGCAGTCAGAGTGTGGTGGACAGGACTCGTGGTGACACTGTGGTGTCCACCTGTCTGCTCCCCAGTGAGCCCAAGGACACAGCAGGCGCTGGGGGTGTCAGGTAACCAACAGCTTGCCTCAGTTCCCACTTATTATGGCTTGTGTCCAGCTGTCCCCTAAAACCTCATGCAGTCATAGGTGGGGCTTTTTTCTGGATCTAGAATGTGTGACGCTGGTGTTGATTCATGGTGCAGTGCTAGGAGAAAGGGCACTAGGGCTAAGGGTGTGAGTGCTACCCGCCTAGGTAGCCTGGATAAGATATAAGGGATAGGAAGCCTGTGGTCTCTCGCGTGCTTTGCTGCCTTCTGGCTGCCATGAACTGTTGTTCCTCCTCGATGCCTGTCAGCCAGGCCACCCTGCCTTAGACCCAGCTGACTGTGGACTACAACCACTACAAACTAGGAACAAAATAAACTTTTCCTCCCCTAACTTTGGACCTCAGGTATTTTGTCTCAGCAATGAGAACAGTAATTAAGACACCACCTAAGCTCTAAAGCACTTAAGAAACAAGGCATAAGAGGAATTCAGGTGTCTGATAGGTTCTGGCCCAAGTATAACTTGCTAAATTATTGTGGTGGTCATCTGACATGGCTGAAGCCCCAGAACACCAGCTTATCTTTCCAACGACCACTTCTTCCCTCTTCCCCACTCCAGTCCTGGATCTCTTTCCTGTGCACACAAGGGAGCCCCCAATCAGCTCTCTAGGTGTCACTAAAACTGCCCCTCAAACTCCACCCCTAGCAAAAGCCCATCAAGTCTCAGCTCCCTTTGTCCCAGGTCAGAGGATCCCCCAGCTCCCTGCCATCAATCCTCACTGTATCTTCAGAGTTAATAAAGGCTTCCCCCTTTTATTTCTGCCTCTCTGTCACACCCTTAGAAAAAACCCAACAGTGTCACCTTTATGACCAGCTGGTGCCGCAGGAAATACAGGGGCGCTCCCAGTATGGAAGCCCAGAGTTGGAGATTCCTGCTGGCCCTAGGGCCTGTGCAAGACCACAGGGGCCCAGGATAGGAAGCAGAGCAGAGTGGAGCAGTCAGAGCCTGCTCTGGCTCCGAGTGCTGGGGGCCCCACCCTGCCACTCCTCCTCCCAGACACCCCTCTCCTGGGTGGAGCACTGGCGGGTGTGGGCTGTTGGAGCCCTGACCACAACGCAGGCCCTGAGCCCCCCACCCTCAGCACCACAGCACCCAGCCAGCAGAGGAGGACACGGAGGTTGTGTCCTCCCGGCTTCTCAGTGACACTGGAAGGGCTACTGTCAGCCCCACTCTCCCTGGCCCCAGTCATGCAGCAGGACGTCCAAGTCCAGAGGAAGACAGCAGTGTAGGCCATGCCCCCAGCCGCTCCAACATGCTGGGCTTGTCTTCAGAATCTGCTTTCTGTTGCCCACACACAACACAGTGTGGATTGTATGAATCACTAAGGAGAGGGTTTTCTTGCATCCGTTCCGGTCCAAGCTGGAGAGCCTGTTTGCTTTGTGGTGTTCTGTTTTGCATTGCTTGTTTTGCAGTACTAGGGACTGAACTCAGGACCTTGCACTTTCCAGGCAGGTGCTTATGCCACTGAGCTATCTCCTCAGCCCTCTTTTTTTTAATCTTTGAAACAGGCTCTCACTCTGCAGCTCAGGCTGGCCTTGAACTCACTTTGTAGCCCAGGCTGGTCTTAAACTTGCAATGATCCTCCTGCCTCAGCCTCCAGCATGCTGGGATCACAGGCATGCACCAATACTCCAGTCCTTTTTTTGGGGGGGCGGTACCAGGGATCACACTTATTCCACTGAACTATCTCCCCAACCCCAAGTCCTTTTTTTTTTTTTTGAGACAGAATCTCCCCATGTAGTTCAGGCAGGCCTCAAACTCATGATCCTCCTGCCTCAGTCTCCCAAGTGCTGAAATTATAGACCTGTGCCACCAACCTGCTGGTGATGGCCATCTTACTGGCAGAGTCTGGAGGTGGCACAGACATCACACCCAGGGACACCACACACACCTGTGTCTTCAGGCCTCTCCCTTATGCATCCACCAGCATTTCATAGCCAGTCCTCTAACCTAACTCATCACCTCCCACTTCTCACACTATGGTTGGACTGTTTCCACTTTAATATCTCTCAGTGGGGACCAAACTCCAGCATGGAGGACAGATCACATTCAAACCTCAGCAGTAGAAAGGGCTGTTTGCCATCAGGGACCACAATCCTTTTAGATTGTGCCTCACTGCAAGGGGACCCACCCCAAATCTACCTCATGGTTCCACATGGCTGCACCAGCTCCAGCCATTGCGTCTTCATTACATTTACCAGGAAGAAGTGGAGAAGAGGGCAGTTCAGCCACCCCTCCTACTTCATGCACTATGAGCCCAAACCAAGTCACATGATACATTCACTGTAAGCACACTGGGAAGGTAGCCTTTCTCTACATCGCCATGTATCATTCTACTAAAACTCTGAGAGTCATGAGGGAGAACGAGGAGCCAACACGGGGCCAGAGCATGCCCATAGAGGGCAAGGCCTGGGCTCAGGTGGCAGGATGAGTGCAGGGCTTTAGGCTGACTGGTAAGTGGCTGGAGAAGGGCTTGTGTCCACATCTGGCAGTGTACACTGTGGTCTGTGGTGGCCCCAGGACCCACCCAGGGCATGGCTGTTTGAGGACAGGACCCTGAGCAGGGGACTAAGGGTAAATGGGGCTGGGGCGTGCTGATCCAGAGTAACTGAAGTCCTCCTGAGGAGAGACAACTAGAACACACATGTGCCATGCCACGGTACAAGTCTGAGAGGACACAGGAAAGCCCAGAAAGGAGAGGTCTTAGCCAGCCCTCAATACCTCAGGACAGAGAGGACATCTGTCCCACACAGCCAGTCCCTGGTCCTGTCTGCGCAACCTGGGCCTGGCGGGGCTGCGGAGCAGCTCAGGGACAGTTGCTGTCTCCTGCACCCTACTGAGCTGCTAGAACCCACCCCTGTGGAGAAGCAGTTTCCATGCCCTGAGGCCCAGGACACTGAGGGCAGGAGAGATGAGTGGCAAGAGGTGGTGAGGCGTGAGGCTGTTGTGAGGCTATGGCTGTGAGCCTGGTTGCCTTGGGTGCAGGCCTTCAACTGGTGTGTGAGGGGAAATAAAGGAAAACAAAGACCTGCTAGGAAGGCTCCACTCAGCGCCTTATCGAGCTGGCCCTGGAGCGCAGGAGGGGATGCAGAAGGTGAGGGTGCTGTGCCCAGCCAGCACAAACCCTACTACTCCTGAAAGGTGCCCTGGCTCCTGAACTCTGCTCTGCAGCCCTCAGCCACCTTACAGTCTACTCCACCAGATGTGCAAACGGCCAGGGGTGGCCCTGAGGCCCACTGGGATGGGGCCGGAATCCGGGATTCCTGGCCTTGAGAATTTGGGCCCATCACAATGGCCTGAAATTCCAGGAACAATCTGCATCTTGGCTCTGCTGAGCAGGCTGCCCACAGGAAAGGTGAGAGGTGCACTGGGTTCCTTGGGGATCTGGCGGGCCACCATGAAGGTGCACAAAGAGGCAAACATGGAGGGACAGATAAAGGAGCTGAAGACCATCACCCGGCTCCAGGGTGAGTCATTCTAAGGATCTTGCACCCGACTGCCCCAAGCAGGGGTTCCTGGCAGGGCTTTCAGGATCAACACCTGTGACATAGTGGGGCAGGCAACTGGCCATCCTACTGCCAGCACCCAGCCCCTGGGACTGCCACAAGAAAGGGACTATATAAGGAGAGGAGTTTTGAAAGGATGTGTGGGCACATCCGGGGCAACAAGGCTAGTAAGGAACCCGGACAAAAAGGGTGCCTCTACCCAAGGCTCACTCCCTGCCAGCACCCTCTCCGCGAGAGCCTTGGGATGCAGTGTCCCAAGTGCACACCCGCACTAGGAAGGGCGCAACTCCGAGCAGAGGAAGGCGAGGCCCATCCCCTGGTCTCCCCAGGGGGCCAGGCCCTGGACACCCTAGCCACCCTGTCTTTTTCACTGCCCACAGAACAATGTCGGACACTCCAGATCCAGGCAATGAAGGAGAAGACGGCGCAAAACAAGGCGACCCTGGGGCAGCTGCGCAGCAACATCCGCCGAGGGGCGCACGAGTGGGCTTCGGCCAAGAAGGTGCCCAAGCCCCACCTCCCCGCCACTAGGAAGCAGCGAACTTGAGGGAGGGACGCCTTAGAGCGCGCGCACAGATCACATCGCCCTGGGCTGGGTGCGCGCGGGACTCCCACTCACCTCGGGGCCCGGCCCCGCCTATGAGCACCTGCCTGCAGCTGGGCGCCCGTTGGAGGGCTCTGGGTCCTGATCTCCCAAGCCCGAGAGCTCCGCTGCAGTGGCTCCAGGAGCGGGGCTTCTGCCCGGGGCACAGCGGCACCGAGGAGGCACCCAGCTGACGCACCCCCCCGCCCCCCAGTATGACCAGCGCACCATCGCCAAGGCCTGCGGGAAGGACCTGTACACGAAGCTGGCACAAGGCCGCGGCACCATGGAGGTACGGCGGCATTGGGGTGGCCGAGGGCTGCGGGGGTCCACAGGGGCAGCCAGCGGCCCTCCTGACCCTCGGCGCCCCTGAGCACCCTTTATTTAACCCCGCCATCAGGAGGCTCGGGAGAAGCTGCGCAAGTACGTCTTCGACCGCGTGAACGCGCACAACGCGCTGATGCACTCGGTGCGGCGGCGCGGGCAACAGCTAGCGAGCTTGGAGCTGGAGCTGGCGCGCCTGCGCCGCCAACCCGAGGCCACCAAAGAGGAGGCGCGGCTGCTGCAGGCGAGCCCGGCTCCGGGGCGGGGCCAGGGGCGGGGCTACCAGGGGCGGGGCCACCAGGGGCGCGCCACTAGATGGGCGGGCTGTGCGGGAAGGGGAGGCCTGTGGGCTCGCTCGGGGCAGGCGCGGCGGGTGTGGCGACTTGGGCGGGTGGGGAGGTGGGAAACAGCGTTCCCTATCTCGGAATTTATGCACCTGCGATGGCCTGTTTCCAAGCCCTCCCAGTGAGCCCCCCACCTGCCCCAGGTCATCCGCCAGCTGGAGAACAGTATCGAAAAGACTACGGTCAAGATCACCACGAGCCAGAACATCCGCCTACTGTACGTGGACCTCCTGGAGTACCTGAAGAAGGTGCAGCCGTCCTGCCACAGGGCTTCTGGTCGGGCTGTTGGGGGGGCGGGGCGTGTCAGACATCCCAAGCCTACTGCCCTCTCCAGGCTCCCAACCAAGCATGTGGAGACTATCTGAAGAACCTTTTTTTTTTTTTTAGAACTTCATTTTTAGCAGGGTGTACCTGTGCTGTAATCCCAGCACTTTGGGAGGCTGAGACAGGAAAATCACAAACCCGAGTCCCACCTGGGAAATTTAATGACTCTCAAAATTAAAAGGGGGCCTGAGGGTGTAACTCAGTGGTAGAGCACTCCTGATTCGATCCCCAATACCACACACAAAAAATGACCTTCATTTTTGCAAATCCCAAAAAGCACATAGTGCTTGCTGAAAAAAAATCCCCTCCCGAGGCCAGACAGGGGTAGGCCCCATCCACCTGCACAACTTTCAGGGATGGCTGGGCACAGGGTCCACTGCGCTCCCCTAGGGAGGGGCCAGGAAGAAGGGGGCAGCCCCTGGCCCAGAGGAGCCCCTGGCCCTGTACCAGCGATCTCGGCTCAGCCCTCCCCCCGCCCTGCATCCACACTCCTCCGCCTGGTGTCTGCCCCCACCAGCACTTCCTTCTCTTCAAAGTACACACACACACACTTAGAAATCCCCATGATCATCTATACTTTAAAAAAAAAAAATCTGGCAAAGACTCACTGTTTGTACTTATTAACCACAAAATACAGCGAAGTCACATTTACACACCTGGCCTGTGCTAAACACCCCTTCATCATCTCTGTTGCTCTGACAGCAACTTTCTGAGAAAGCCAGTACCTTTTTACAGAGGGGGAAACTGAGCAAGATTAAGGACCCTCCCAAGTCACACAGCTGGCTGGTCACAGGTGGTCCTGGTGGGAGCACTGACTCCCAGACACTAAACCACATCTGGACTCCACTTCAGTCCACAGCAGTCCCTCACAAATCCTGTTTGAGAGTCAGGGAGAACATTTAATTTCATCCAGCCTCTTTTGTCCATAGCGGCCCATGCCTGTAACCCTTGTACTCTGGAAGGCTGAGGCAGGAGGGTCACAAATTTCAAGCCTGCCCTGGGCACGTTAGCAACTTTAAAAGACCCTGTCTCAAAATAGATTTAAAAAGTGACTGGCCTGGTTCCCCCAGCCACGCCGGCCCCGCCTTCGGGTGCGCTGAGCCGGCGATGCGGGCGTGGTGGCGCGCGCCTGTAATCCCAGCACGTGGGAGGCAAAAAGCAGGAAGATCACTATGAATGTGGGCTGCATGCATAGTGAGACCCTGCACCAAAAAAATAGAAAAAAGCAAAAAAGTGACTGGCCATGTAGCTCATTGTGAGGCCTTGGGTTCAATTTCCAGCACTGGCCATAGGGGGAGCCTCCAGCTGTGAGAGACCCAGGCTGGTGCTACCAAGTCCCTGTGTCCCCTTCGCTGTGCCTCCCCAGCAGCTGCGGCCCCAGAGTAGACCCCATCACAGTTCTTGGGGCTTCTAGTCTGGGGGTGAGGTGAGGAGGGGACAGTGTACTCCTTGCAGGGTCCACAGAGAATCCCAGAGGGGTCAGAGAGGCTGGTGCAGGGCACAGTGGCACTGCAGCTGCCTGCAGCTTCAGGCTCACCTGTTTGCCCACTGTGAGCAGGTGCTGGTGGGATACCCGGTGGTGCTGGACAAACTGCAGAACCGGGTGGTTGGCTATGGCTCAGAGTTGGCTGACATGACAGTCCTGTCCCAAGATGCCATGATGATTACAGATGAGGTCAAGGTGAGCTTGGGTCCAGGGCTGTGCCCTTCACATCTGGCTCTCCGGGGCCTCATCAGAACACCACTGGACACTGAAGCCTTGAGGTGAATGTGGCCAGGTCAGGCCCCCCTCTAGCCCCATCTGCTGCAACTCCTTCGACATTCTGGGGGACAGCAGACTTGCCTGGGGCAGGGCAGGCCCATCCCTGGTCCATGAGGAAACCTCACAGGGCTCTTTGGCTGGACAGCAGGGCTATAGGCTGCTGAGGTCCCATCTCCAGCAGAGCCAGGGCGTGGGAAGAGAAGGGACCAAGGGCAAAGCCCCCATGGCGAGGAGGCACTTGGAGCACCAGTGCACATGGCTACAGCAGAGATTGCTGCAAATGAGACACTGAGAACAGCAGGGTCCCCTGATCCAGAACCTGGCAGGAGATGCAGGAGGAGGGCCAGACTGGGGCTTCAAAATGGCCAGCTCTGGCTGCACGGCTGGAGGACACCAGTGCCAAACACCGGCCACTTGGGGAAGGCAGTGTGGGGTGGGGTGGCCAAAAGTGCTCTGAGCAGAGGCCTCACCCAGTGGCTCTGGGCCTGGGACAGCACATCCAGCATGCAAAAAGGGAGCAGGGATGCTGTGTGCGTGCTTGTGCAAGTGTGTGCACACAGCCACCAGACCAGGATGGGTAGGAGGGATCAGGCCTCGGGGCAGGCCCTTAGGGAGGGGAGTGGGACGTAGCAAAGAGCCAGAGCTCGAGAGAACACACAAGACAGATGCCAGTGAGATGTCTGGTCCCAGGGCAAAGAGCATCTTGAGTGGGTACAGTGGGGCATGAGCACTGTGGGAAAAGGTGCGGGCAACAGCCTCAGACTCTGACCACAGCTGTAAGCCCAGGAGGGGCCCTGCCAAGACGGCACCCTCACAGCATTCCTGTGTCCGCAGAGGAACATGCGGCAAGGGGAAGCAACCTTCATTGAGGAGCGCAGGGCACGGGAGAACCGGCTCAACCAACAGAAGAAGCTCACTGACAAGATCCACACCAGGGAGGCCAGCGAGAGGCTTCGCCGGGTGTGTCCCAGGCCAGCCTGAGCATGGGAGGCCGCTCCCACCCAGCGCACGGCTCATCCTGGCCTCTCCCTTTTTCTCTATCAGGGCAACAGGGACCTGGACTTCCCCTTCAGTAGGACAAGTATGGATATCCTTAGGGGTGAGTCTCAGACCTCTGCCTGTGCCCAGCCCGGGTCCCTACAGGCTGGTTGGCTGGCTGGGCTCCCCTCGTCAGGTCACCATGAGCATAGCTGCATCCTGTAGCCACCTGGGTAGGGGAAAACATCCCCCACTGCCCCTTCGGAGACTGAGAGCTCAGGGCATGCAGCTGCAGAGAAGTCATCTGCGGCCCAGGACCTGGTCACCCAGGACTCCGCAGGACAGATGCTAAGAATGCCTCCAGGTCCAGTGCCACAGCGGGCTCATCTCACTGGGCTCCCCTGCCCCTGAGGAGCCTGCTAAGGAGGACAGCAGCTGACCCAGGGTGCCAGCTCCTCAGTGGCCTCCTCAGCGGCTGTGTGTGGAGAGGTACTCCATGGTGATCCCTGAGTGTGGACTGCCATTTCCCCATCTTTCTGCCCAGGGAAGAGAAAAGAAGCCTCCGAAGTAGACATCCAGTACCAGGCCAAAGTAACCGCCCTGGTCGAGAGGGTCAAGTCCACCGTGCAGTGCTCCCACCTCTGGGTGAGGCAGGGCAGGGCAGGGATGAGGGCTCAGGAAGCTCAGCTCCTCCAGTGCATCTGGACAGGCTGCTACTGGGCCTGGGAGGAGCGCCAGACATGGCGACCCAGAGGCTCAGGGTGCAGCCTCTACCTGAGACCCTACCCCTGCCCAGCCCAGGGCCATCACAGGCAGCGGCCTCCCACCAGCCCCTTTATACTCTGCACTCACACAGGATTACTGTTAGTTGGCTCTCAGCTCTCATCCTAGGCCCTGGATGGAGCTTATCTGTCCGGGGTCAGGTGACTTAGGTGATGCTTGGTCTCCCTGGCAGCAGATGAGATTTTTATGCTTTGCTCATCAAGCACAGATGGTGACACACATAGGGCATTGCCCTATGCTGGCCAAACCTTTGATCCCAGCACTATGGGAGGCTGAGGCAGGAAGATCACAAGTTTGAGGCCAATCTGGGCACTTTAATAAGTCCTTGTGTCAAAATAAGAGATAAAGCACTGGGTATATGTCAGTGTGAAGGTCCCGAGTACTACGGGGGTGGGGGGTTGGGGGGTTGGGCCCTCCCCACCCACAGTGCTGGGAAGCAATCCGCACTGAGCCCCCAGTACTGAAAGCCTGCACCGGCCCCTCTGCCTTCTGAGCCCGCTTGTCTCTGCCCTGGACTGCCCAGGATATTGCTGGCCGCTTCCTGGCCCAGAGGAACACCGAGGACAACCTGGAGTTGCAGATGGAAGACTGTGAGGACCGGAAGGCACAGCTGGAGGCCCTGATAAAGAAGCTGCAGCTAGAGGAGGCACTGCTCAAATTCCACCAGGTGCCCAGCTCTGTCAGGTACGCAGCTTCCAGGGTGCCAGCCACCTGGGCACCCCGCGGGCACCGTCTGTGTGCTCACTTCCATCACAGGTGTGTGTCTGTGGAGGAGCCAGGGGACCCACCCACCTGCACTGCAGCCTCTGGAGTCAGCACAGCACCCAGCTCAAGACCTAGCCTGCTCGCCTTCCGTGGGCCTGGGGGCTATGCCACCTTTGTCCCTGTGTCCCCTCATCCTCCACAGCTTTAAGTCCATTGAAGAAAAGATGAACAACATGCTGAAAGAGGAAGAGGCAAAGCTCCAGCTGGCCCACAGCAACATGACCAAAAGGCAGCAGCTGTTGCTGACCATCCAGACAGGAATAGACAACCTCTACATCCGGCTCATCGGTATCACCTTGCCTGCCAGCCAGGTACTGACTGAGCGGGAGGAGCTGGTGCAGAGCCCCTGGGTTGAACCAGAGGGGAGACCAGACAGCGCCCTCGGCCTGCAGAAAGAAGCAGCGCCCTCTGACGCACTGGATGTGCATGGCAAGCTGGCCTACTGCGAGAGGAAGCTCACACATCTGGCTGACCGTGTGCAGGCGCTGTCCAAAATGGAGGAGGTAGCCTTGTGTGTGTGTGGGGGGGGACCAACACAGCTCGGGTCCCCTCTGAGCTGACAGGGACACGGCCCTGCAGGTCAGCCCCAAGGTGAGAGATGCTCTGGAGTCCTCCATGCTAAAGGAGAAGCACAACACCAGGATCAGCTTTGAGGATCTAGAGGAGGACATGATAGGTGAGGCCACCAGCCATTGGGAGGGGACACAGGACGGCGGTAAGAACCAGCCACAGGCCTGAGTTACGGGCGGGGGCGAGGACGCAACGCCTATTCCATCTCAGGAGGACATCCTGGAGGGACAGTGAGGGCAACAGAGGCCCAGAAGGGCTTCAGTCAGGCGGCTTCCCAATGACACACGGAAGCTAACCCCATGGAAGCAATCTCAAACTTAGTCATCCTGAGAGGAGGGGGCACACACGACAGGAGTCGCTGGGAAGGCCAAGCCAGAGCCTTTGGGGGCTTCTGCGGCAAAGCAGAGTGGTGCAGCAGATGGCTGGCCAGTGTGGACGGCTTCCCTGGCCCGGGGGACCTGGAGCGGGGCGTGATGGCTAGAAGGGCTTCCGGAACCTCTGCGTGTGTAAGGGTGGGCCAGACGCGATGGGAGGCAGCCGGGCACGGAGGTCAGGAGGCCACCGCGAACCTCCCGCACTCCGCGCAGAAAGCTTCCAGTTTGCCGACATGGACCACAGCTACATCCCGTCGCGGGCCGAGATCAAGAAGCAGGCCCAGTGGCTTATCGAGGGTAAACTCAAGATGCACAAGAAGAAAAAGAAATAGCCCCGCCCGCGCTTTATTTCACAAATAAACATTCTTCCGCAACTTCGGGGGCGTGAGCCAGAGGCGGCGAGGCTCGCAGCTAGGCGCGCGAGGGCGGAGTCTGGGAGAGGAGGGGCCGCGAGGCGAGGCGCGCCGCCCAATGCGCATGCGCCGCCCGAAGTGTCCCTCTCTGAGCGCCGTAGTAGCGCCGATGCCAAGATGGCGGCGCTGACGAGTGGACTGTGGCAGTGCTGGGGCCCGCGGGGGCTGGAGCTGAGCCGCCGCGGTTGAGGCCCCCAGCACCGCTCGAGGTTCGGCCTGTGACCCCACAGCTTCCAGCCTGGGTGCAGTCCAGGCTGCCGGGTCATGCTGCGAGGCGCGCCGCGTCGTCGCTGCCGCTGAGCTCGCGGGCCGCGCCGGGCGCGGACCAGTACCGCGAAGATGTTCTCCGCGCTGAAGAAGCTGGTGGGGTCGGAGCAGGCTCCGGGCCGGGATAAGAACATCCCCGCCGGGCTGCAGTCCATGAACCAGGCGTTGCAGAGGCGCTTTGCCAAGGGGGTGCAGTACAACAGTGAGTGCGGCCCCGCCGTCCGGCGGCCCGGGAGCCAGGCGGGAGCAGGAGGCCGGGGCCGAGGGGCCGGAGCGGGTGGTGCTCCCAGGATAGACCCCACTCGGGAAGCATCCTGGAGAATCCCAGGGCCGGGCCGGGCGTCGCCGGTCCCCAAACAGTGGGGCACTCCTGAGCGATGTCGCCTAACTGGAACCGGCCGGAGAAGTGCTAGCTGTGCCGAGAAGCTGCCCTGGTAGCGGTAGGGTCCCTGATTGGTGCAGGTGGCCTCGGCGTAGAGAGACCGTTACATAACGTAAGGGAGGGAGGCGCGCGGTGAGCGCCACGATCTGGCGCCGCGCTGCCTCCAGACTCGCTGTTCAGGCCTCCAACCCGCGAGCTGGGCTCTCATCGCCAGAGGCGCGTCAAACCTGCGGGCTCTGGTAGTTGGCGGCGGGGTAGGGGGGCTATTAAGTTCCTATCCAGCTTGAAGACAAAACAGTCGCAACACCGTTCGTTCCTAAAGAAGCATCTGTAACAGATACATTCACGACAGTTCTCAGGCACAGATATTGTGGAAGTCTCTATCCCTATGGGTTGGAGGGGTTGTGTACAAGCGCCAGTGGCTTCATCCTGTTATAAATTATGTATCTTGTGCGGCTCTTGGCTGCAGGCTGTTCCCTTGACCTCTTTTGACTTTTTCCACTTGCAGGTTCTTTTCTAGCAGAAACTAAAGGCTTTTATGTTATCCTTTTTGCTCATGGCGTTGTTTCCGTCTCAAATGTTTTCCTATACAGCAAGGCTACAGTGCACACACACCCCGATTCACAGGCTTTTCTCATGCAAAATCCTGCAGCATCTATGATGTGTCCATGTTAATGTATTACTTTATGAAACTGGACAGTGGTGGCGCATGCCTGCAATCCCAGAGCCCTGGAGACTGAGGCAGGAGGGTCGCCAGGACCTCGAGGCCAGCCTGAACTACAGAAAAGATCCCATGTCAAAAAAAGAAAGAAACTGATTGATCAGTTTCAAAGACTTGTTTAGGGGCCAGGGAGAGGGCTTAGTAGAATAAGCACTTCTCTGGCAAGCGCAAGGACCTGAGTTCAATCTCCAGTTCTGCAAAAAAAAAAAAAAAAAAAAAAAAAAAAAAAAAAAAAAAAAAAAAAAAAAAAAAAAAAAAAAAAAAAAAAAAAAAAAAAAAAAAAAAAAAAAAAAAAAAAAAAAAAAAAAAAAAAAAAAAAAAAAAGACTCTCCTTAGGTTTAAAAACAGATTCATTTTAGATGTGTTAATTTGAAATTTTGTATTTGACTTAATTCTGTGAAGAGAATATTAGGGCAAAGTATTCATTGATGCAAATCTTTGGAATGACCAATTGTATTCCTTAATTTTAATATTAACAGGGTCATCTGAGTGAGTCCTAATCTCAGGCCCTTGGAAATTGGATTTAAACCAGAAACTGCTCACTTTCTTTCTTTTTTTTTTTTTTTTTTGTCTTTTTTTGAGACAGGGTCTCGCTATGCAGTTCAGGCTGGCTTTAAGCTCACTTTGTAGCTCAGGCTGGTCTCGAACTCACAACAATCCTCCTGTCTCAGCCTCCCGAGTGCTGGGATTACAAGCATGCGCCACCACGCCCGGCTAACTGCTCACTTTCTAGCAAGGCTCCCTTATGGGCCCACCCCATGGTGCTGCTGGGCAGGTGGGACTAAAAAGGGACATGTAGTTGTTCCTGAGTAGAAAAGCCAGCACCCGTTATTTGGGAGACTTGTACTCTCCTTGTTGAGAAGCCAGAGAAATTACAGTTACTCTTTAGGAGGATGTTGGGTGCCTCTAGTTGAATGTAGATATAGATGATAGATAGATAGATAGATAGATAGATAGATAGATAGATAGATAGATAGATAGATAGATAGAGTGTTAAAACTTTTCATTTCCTGTATTAGTGGAATAATAAGTTGTGTTTTTTTGTCTTTTTGAGACAGGGTCTCACTATGCAGTTCAGGCTGGCCTTAAGCTCACTTTGTAGCTCAGGCTGGTCTCGAACTCACAACAATCCTCCTGCCTCAGCCTCCCAAGTGCTTGGATT
This sequence comes from Ctenomys sociabilis, assembly GCA_004027165.1. NCBI lineage: Eukaryota > Metazoa > Chordata > Mammalia > Rodentia > Ctenomyidae > Ctenomys > Ctenomys sociabilis. Next base: position 76,323 of record PVKA01003096.1, on the reverse strand, counting down.
ACAGGCATGCGCCACCATGCCCGGCTAGAATAATAAGTTTTTAGTACTCATTTTCCCAAGTGTCTCACTTAAGGAACAAACTAATGATATAATAACTGTAGATCCAAAATACTTATAGGTAGAGTTGCAGTTAACTACTCATGTTAAGAGTTGTATCCTTCTTGGGCACATAGTGGCTTTCAGTTCATTAGGATAATGAGAAATACCCTGTGGGCACAAATGCACAGAGTACCAGCACAGCCTTCAAATTAGAATGACAGAGACATTGGATCATAGTTCCATTTTGAAACCCATCTGCATATAAACTAAAAGAAAAACAAATGTCCCTGAGTTAGTCATCCCTGTCCACTGCAGCTGGCCAGCTGTGCTTGTGGGGAATGTTACAGTGGGGCCGCCTCCCAAAGGAGAATGCCCTTCCTGTGGTCTGCTAAGAACGCTAGGACAGAGACCTTGGGAAAGGAAACCCTGGTCTCTGAAATGTAAACAGGTTCTGTGAAGTGGCACACAATAACTCAGCTGCAGAGAGAAGTAGGGCAGAGTGATTGAGCAGATTCAGAAGGAGAGCACAGCCACAGTGGAGATGAAGCAGTATTTGAAAAAAACTGAAGCTTATGTAGAATTAATGAGCTACATAGAACTTTAAAATGTCCAAGTCCAGACTTTATAAAACATCCACAGCTAGGCATATCACCGCAAGTTTTCAGAACCACAAAGTGAGAAACAAGGAATTTTTCATGCAACCATAGCATGAGGAACCATCCCTGAACTTGCGACAGCTTCTGGGAGCTCAGAGTCCCAAGGGAGGTCACAGCAACCCTGGGGTCTGTAGAATGTGGCAGTGGCACCTGAGCAAGTATGGCCGGGCTGGGTTCCCACCCAGGCTGGCAGTTCACTGTGCGGATTCTTAAGACATAAATACAGAAAGAGCCAGCTGTGGTGGCACACACCTGTAATCCAGCACTCAGGAGGACAAGGCAGGAGGAACACCACAAGTTTGAGGCCAGCCTGGGCTACACTGTGGCTCCCTGTCTTAAAGAAAACTAAATAAATACATCCATCCATACAGAGGGCCTTCTTTAGACAGATGGAAAATTGAGTTCAAAAGAAAGGCTTCACATTCAAGTGGCAAAGATAACCAAAGGAGCTAGGAAATAAGTTTTAAAATCTAAGTGATATCAGTCAGTGAACATTGGTGATGTCAGCTGGCGATGAAGTTTACATAGGCAGGACGCAGGAAGAAAGCACTCCCACAGTGGAAGCTAGCACAACCCAGGATCAGCGTCAAGGTGTTCAGAATTCCTTACATAATCCTAGCACCCAGAGGTTGAGAGAAAAATTGTTTCCAGTTCAGATCAGCTTGGGCTACAAAGTAAGGTCAAGGCCAGCCTGAACTGCATAGTGAGACCTGTCTGGAAAAGAAAAGAAAAAAAAAAACCCTTATAATATGTAAGAGAAAAACTTATTAAAGTTTAGTCTGTATTAACAATAACAATATTAAAAATTCAGAAGTTACTGAGAATAGGAATAGATTACAGTTCTTCCAAATATCAGGTGAAAAGAAGGGGGCAGTGTCTTGCTCAGCTTAATAGAAGACACTAAAGGCTAGGAGGAAACCAGGGTAATAAGTAAAGATGGGTGCAGGAAGGGGGATCAACCCCGTACCACGCACTGCGCTGCTCCTGCCGCCAGGCCCGCTGGGCCCGCTGCTGAGCCTGGGCATAGCAGCTCACGCCCGTAGTCCCAGCACTGGGGCAGCTGAAAACAGGAGGGGCACTACAAGTCCAAGCTATGTAATGAGGCCCTGTACCAAATACGTAAATAAAGCTGATAAAGAAGTGGTAGAAATAGTTCCACATCTCTTGACAATCACAATGATATAATCAGGCAAGAGCCCACCTAGGCCTACCATCAGTTCAAAATGAAAGCATAAGATTGTTTTGTTTTTTGGGGTTTTTTTTGCAGAACTGGGGATTGAATTCAGGCCTTTGCACTTGCCAGGGAAGCGCTTACTCCACTGAGCCATCTCCCCGGCCCGGGTTTTGTTTTAAACATGGGTATGGCTCATAAGGTACACATCCAGATCGTAATGACAGATGGGCAGCAAGGAGCCAGGAAGGGACACTGCGTGAGTCCAGTGTAAATTGTGAGAACGTGGTACCAGCTGCGCTCAGATCTATTCCAACTGCAAGTACTTGGGGCAAAGCGCATCTCTGAGTGGAAGCAGAGGTTAGGGTGGGGAATGTCTGCAGACTCATCAGAGGGCCTGGCTGTCCACACAAGCCTCAAGCCAAGGGCAGCTGTAAAACCTGATAGGCAGTCAGCTTTTGTGTTTAACTGGGACTGTATTGAATTTGTGTGTTGTCCAGACAGGTCTCGAATGTGTGGCTTTAATCTCCTAAGAAGTGGGACTACAGGTATGTGCTGTTGCTCCCAGCTTTCAACTTTCATTTTTAAACTTTAAAACCTAGCCAGATGTGATGGAACATACCTCTAATCCTGGCACTGTCAGAGACTGAGCCCAGATTTGGCCCTATCCTGATCTATGTAGTGACTTAACAAGACCCTGTTTCAGCAAAGAAAAGGCTAGGGCTGTACCTTAGTATGAAGACCCTGACTCTACTCCCCAGAACTGCAAAAAATAAAAAGATTCCACATGAAGTAGAATCAGAGCCAGGGAGATAGCTCAGTGACTTAAGCGCTTCCCTGGCAAGTGCAAGGGCCTGAGTTCAATTCCCAGTTCTGCCAAAAAAAAAAAAAAGGCAGGGGTAGGGTGGTACTCCTTTAACTCAGACACACGCAGAGGTTTCATGGTAGAATCCCAGACAAGTTAGTGAGGTCCTGTCTCAGAAGGGTCAGGATGCAGCTCGGTAGTAGGGTACTAGCTTAACTTGGTGTATAAGGCCCTGAGTTTGATATGAGAAAAAAATTAAATGGCAAAATGAAACCTGAAGGAACCCTAACCGTCCTGGCAGAGTTTTCAGCTGGTCCAAAGTGGGAAGTGGAGCCGGGCGTGGTGGCGCAGGCCTGTAATCCCAGCACTCGGGAGGCTGAGGCAGGAGGATTGTTGTGAGTTCAAGACCAGCCTGAGCTACAAAGTGAGCTTAAGGCCAGCCTGAACTACATAGTAAGACCCTGTCTCAAAAAGACAAAAAAAAAAAAAAAAAATAAAAAACAAAGTGGGAGGTGGCTGGGAAGTCTGTTGGAGCGAGCCTGCTATCCATCCTTACTCGTGAGCAGAGAGCAGGGCCTAAGAAAGACTGGGGTGAATCTAGTCCCCATCACATCAGGATCAAGTGAATTTGCCCCAGGAAATAGGTATGGTTTACCAGCAGGTAAGAGGGAGAAACTATAGGCACAGAAAAATGTCTTAATAAAATTCAGCAACTACTGGACATAATGACACACATTTGTACTCCCAGCACCTGGGAGACTGGGGATCACCATGCATTCAAGGCCAACCTGGACAATATAGTGAGACCATCTCAAAACACCAAAACTTAATTAAAGCATTCATTTGCAGTTTTCAAAAACAATCTAGGGCCTCAGTAGAGTAAGTGCTTTCCTGGCAAGCTCAAGGGCATGAGTTCAATCCCTGGTTCCACAAAAAAAAAAAAAAAAAAAGTCAATCTAGGGCTAGCCAAATAGCTCAGTGGATTAAAGCACCAGGCACAGGGGCCAGGGGTTCAGTCCCCTGCCCTGCAGTGTTGGGCCCGCCCCCAGGACGGGCTGAGACAGCAATTGAGACTGTGTGTGGTGGTGCACACCTGTAATCCCAGCTCTTGGGAGGCTGTAAACCGGGGGATCACTGGATCTTGTCCTGAAATAATAAGGGACAGTGCTGTGGCTCAGTGCAAAGGCCCTGGGGAATAGAACCAAGAAAAACAGGAATAAGCCAAAGCCAATGAGGGAAGATGGTGAAGGCCAGGGCAGGAACCGGATAGGGCCCAAGCACGTGGAGAGGTGTGGCTTTTCTGGGAAGAGGTCAGTAAGAGACAGTATGTGCACATGGAATTTCTTAAATAGATATGATTGTAGTTGCCTCAGAAAGCAAGTGCCAAGAGAATGTTTCAGACAATATCATGCTGGTGAATATAGGGAAATAGTGTGGTTTACCAGGAGGTGACGTGGACAAACCTTTAGGAATGTGCCAAAACTGGCACAAGAAAATGAGAAGTCCTGCAACTGGGGCACCTGATCCCTGCAGGTGCTGCTTACACAGTGCCTGCCTCCCCCGAGCCCCAGCTCTAGGAGCTGCGCCCACTGTCCTGTTGCTCCCTCACAGGAAAGCAGGGCAGGCAGGAACCTCCCCAATGGCCTATGTGTAGAGTTGAGTCCAGCCCTGCTTGTGGCCAGGTTGGTCTTCCACAGGGCGTCCTTGCATCCCTACAGACCCTCAGGAGGTCCCACCAGCCACACACTTCCTGCTAGAGCAGTGGGGCTGGGATGCCCCCCAGAGCACCTCAGAATTGGGGTGGCCTGTCACAGCCCCAAATGAGGGTGGAGGAGGTGAGTCCCTGAGATCTGAAAACTACTGACACTTCCACATGGTTAAATGTGGACTGGGGTGTGCGGAGGCAGCAGATAAAGCAGACAACCCAGACTAAGCCCTGCGAGCAGTTAGGCCCCGGGCCACCGGCTGTGGTGCTCGAGGGCCACAGTTGGATGTGGGAGGGGAGGATCCAACAAGAGCAGTCAACAGAGATGGTCTGGGAAAAGAGATATACCCCAGGGATGTCTGTCCTGAGCCCCAGAGCTCCCTTGATCCGTCCTGACTCCTGCTAGAAGTTTTGGGGCCACTGTACCCCTGCTGTGTGAGGCACCGGCCTCTGCAGGATTTGTCTGGGTCTCAGTACCCACCCCTTCCACATGGGTACCCAGCTCAGGAACAGGGCCTTAGGGAGACTCAGTCCTTCCTGACCTGGCCTCCCCTCCTGTAGCACCTCCTCGCCTCTTCAACCCCATGTCAGGGCCTGGGGCAGCTGTAGCTCAGGTGAGCTGACCCTGTGCCTTACCTCCATGCTGCCCTCCTGAGTCGCCTGTTCCTGCCCCTGCTTGGAGCCAGTAGGCCCCTCGGGCACAGCCTGGCATGCAGAGCAGTGTGGAATGGGGTGAGCCCTCTGCGTAGCTGTGTACCACACTTGCCAGGTTGTAGGGGTAATGGATGCAGGGAAAGCTGTGCTAGCCCAGGGTGCTGTCCCAGGCATATCCCTTCTGGCCTGAGGGTCCCCAGTTGTCCCTGGTCCCCAAGGAGGAAACTCCAGTTCTGGGCCCCTGCCTGCCCCTGCGGACCCTGCTCCTCGGGTACGGGCACCCTCATCCCCTCCTTCCCTACCCACCAGTCACTGGGGCTTGACCCCTACCAAGGCCACAAGCCTGTCACAGTGATGCCTTTGGTCTGTGCTCTCTGTTCCTCCTCACCCGCAGTGAAGATAGTGATCCGGGGAGACAGGAACACAGGCAAGACTGCGCTGTGGCACCGACTGCAGGGCAAGAAGTTCGTGGAGGAATACATCCCCACGCAGGAGATCCAGGTCACCAGCATCCACTGGAGCTACAAGAGTGAGTGCCCCAGCCCCGCCTCCAGGGGAACCCCAACAGGGATGTGGAGATCATCTGCCTGGGATTTGGAGCTGTGAACCACATCAGGGCCTGGGGCAGCTGTAGCTCAGGTGAGCTAGAAAGCAAACACCTCCAGAGACTAAATCTCTATGGCGATGCACCAGGCACAAGTGCTCACCCTGCAGGCTTGGACTTTGCCAGTGGCTCTGGATAGGACAGACAGCAATGCTGGGACCAGCCCTTAGCCCCCCTGAGCCTCCCCCCTGAGCCCCATAACCCTACTGCATACTAAACAAGGTTTTCCCTCGTTTCAGCCACAGACGACGTAGTAAAAGTTGAAGTTTGGGATGTGGTCGACAAAGGTGAGCGCGCAGCTGCTCTCCCTCCCTGTGCCTGTCACCTTGGCCTCGGCTGCTCTCTAGTCCCATGTCCCACAGAGGCCCTGCTTTGCCTGTCCCAGGTCCATCTGTGCAAGGCTTGGGTTCACTGCTGTGGGCACCGTGGGCAGTGTCCAGTTAGCTTCTGCCTTGCCCAGGTAGCAGGATGGGCATGTGGTATGGGCCTGCTGGCTCTAAACCCTCGGTTGCTTGAGCGTTTCTAGCCCCTGAATGGATAACCACCAGCAGGGTGGTGTGTAGCAACCTCTGGCCACATGGGCCATTTGAGGAGTTGCTTGTGCCAGCCAGCCAGACATAGTACCTGTCAGCACCATGAGGGCATGGAGGAGGCTGGCTGTAGAGCTGGCAGGGACATCTGGTCACGTCCTCATAGTGTACAGCTGACACCAGTATACACAGGAAACATGTCCTTGTGGCTTAGATCTGGTCCTGCTCTGGTGCAGGTCTCGTTGGTGCCTGCTTGACTGCAACCCTGATTTCTCAGAGGAAAGGTTAGTCTATGCACCACTGTAATGGGAAGGTTTCACCTACAGATCTGGGGGCGGGGTGGCAATTCTGAGTTGAGAGGGCTGCCCTCCATCCCCAGATCACAGGAGGCAGGAAGAAAGAGCCAGAAAAAAATAAACAAAGGAGGGGGGGCAGATAGCTCAGGGGACTAAAATGCCTGTCATGCTGGCCCTGCCCCAGGGTGTGCTGAGAAGGTGACTGAAAACAGGAGAATCCTTAGGGGTCTGATCTGTGTAATGAGACCCTGTACACTCTGTAGACCCTGTCTTAAATTCATTAATTTTTTTTTTTTTTTTTTTTTTAAAGAGCCAGGGAGAAGGACCTGGGCCAACATCTTTGTTGGGTCCAAAGCTACCTGGGTAGCTTTCCCAGGAGCAGTCTTTCTTAGCTTGTGTGTTTAAGGAGGAAGGCTGCAGTTCTGCTGGGGGGCTGTGTCTAAGAGGCAGTAGGCAGATGTGCAGGCAGCAGGAGCCCCAGGCTGTGTTGGCAAGGTGGCTGCGACAGAGCTGGACCCTGCCAGGGGCTGGGCCGGCTCTGGTCTAGAGAGCTCTAGTCTGACTTGGGCCCAGGATGGGTGTTACGGCTGCATAAATGATAAGAATGCCCTGCAGTACCCCAGCGGCCAGGGCCAGGGCCCACCTAACCCCGTGATCCCCATGACAGCAGATGTCCTCACCCTGTCCTGACCCTCTGTGATCTCTGGATGAGAGCTGGCTGTGTGCATGCGTGGGCCTTTGGTGCTGGCTCTCATCTGCTTGGCCTGCGGCACTGAGGCTCTGGTGCAGGTGCAGACAGGCCTCTCCCAGCGAGCTGTGTTCCTCGAGACAACGGGGTAGCAGCTGGGCAGCCGGTCAAGGTGCCTTTCAGAGGAGTTGTCAGGAGCACAGTATGTGTGGCGCATGCTGCCACCAACCTCGTGCTCCACACCCTCTGCACAGCAGTCTGTCACACCCCCATCACACCTCCTTTGAGGCCATCGTTGACCCTGCTCTGGGGGCAACAGTCCCATCTGCTGTGGCCCCTCAGGCTAGCCTGCCCTCCTGACACCCAGGCCCTGCACCGGGCAGTACAGGGGGAGGCACTTGGTTTCCTGCAGAGGGCCTTATAGGCCTGGAGTGGTGGTGACCTCCTGAGCCCTTGTCCAGCTCTGGTCTGCACCAGAGAGACCTATGCTAGGGTGTTTGAGGCCAGAAGCCCTGGGGCTGAAGCATCAGGGTTTCTGTCTCCAGGGAGAGACCCCCTGCCCAGGGTCCCTGGGTGTGCTTTTCCTCTCACCGTGTGAGGCTTGAGCACTGTGCCGGTCCTGCTGGGAAGCTCCAAAGTGGTGCCCCTGGGCCTCATCTCTGCCTGCCGGCATCTACCTAGGGCCCTTCTCAGCTAGCACCAAGAGGGACAGGTTCCTCCGGGCCAGAGACTGGCACCCTCACAGCCTAGTGCTGCCTGTTTGCTGTTTGGTGGGAAGGAGGGCAGCTTGGGCCCTTGCTGGGCATGCCTGAGCTGTGTGCTGGAGGCCGAGGCCGAGCGCTGGGTTCTTGCTGAGTGCCTCCTGGGAGGGGGCGACTGGGAGCAGTCCCTGCAGCCCTGATTTCCTCTGAGCTCTAGTTGTTCTCCTGCTGGTTGGAGTGGGAGGGAGTGGGTGGCCAGCTGGGCAGGCCCTTTCTGAATCGCCGTCCACTACACCTGAGCATAGGGGCTCATGCTAGGGTGGTCAGATCTCGGCCAGAAACTCAGAAACAGACTTGGGGACTGCTGTGGGCCAGTATTTTAAGTAAATGAGCCCATCTGTTTCCAGCAGCAAGCCATGCTCCCCACCCAGTGGGGCGTCCTAGAGGTGGGAAGCAGGCATGGCCATGTTGTCCATCTCAGTGGCAGCAGTTCCTCACGGCTTGTGGCTGTCCCCCTGGCCAGGCCCCAGGGACGCTGCGGGTCAGAACATAGCTGGGCAGGGCTGGGCCACAGCACTGCCGTACCCCTTGCAGCCAGGCTATGGCTGGGTCAACTCCTGTGCCCCTGGCCTTCCTCCAGTGGCCCATGCTTGCTTGTAAACCTCAGAGTGTCCAAAGCCCCAGCAGGAGTATCGGCTCTGGTCTGTCCCACCTCAGTGTTGCCCTGGTCATGCCATGGGGGCCACGAGGACCCAGCAGTCTTGAGCAGCTGCTTGCCTCACAGCAGACCTGACCTGCCCAGTGGCCACTGAGCCCTGCAGGCCTTGCCCTGCACTTCCTGTCGAGCTGTGAGGGCCCGTTCCCTGCTCTGAAGCTGAGTAAGGCACAGAGGCAGGGAGGTGCCTTTGGCAGTCCTGGGCCTGGAGCTCACAATTGTCGTTTGTCATTTAATAAGGAAAAAGCAAAAAGCGAAGTGACGGCCTGAAGACAGAGAACGATGCCCAGGAGGTGAGCCATTCATCTTCACTGTTCACGGCCACTGTGCCCCAGCTGCACCAGCCCCTCAGACCCTGCTGCTTGCTTCTCTACCCATTCTGCTGTGCTGCAGTGGCCGCTGGCTGCTGTGCAGGACCACGAGCCAAGGCTGCATCTTGGTGGTGCCCAGCCAGCTGCCCCGTATGAGCGATGCACCTTTGCCCCACTCAGCAGATAGCTCTTGGGCTGACCCCCAACTGCCTGGCCAGCGCCAGCATGGAAATGCCCCATCACTGCACAGGGTCCTCTCTGTGTCCACAGGGCCTCCCTACTGTTCTCTGGCCCTGTGTGTGCTCTGGAAGGTTCTAGAGTGCCTGTCTTAACAGCCAATCCCCCATCTCTGGTGGTGACTGGAGCCCATGACCCCAGGCAGGTCTGTCCACAGCTGGGTCTCACCAGGCCCCATGTCCCCCAGCTGCGCCTGTGGCCCCAGCAGCGTGCTTTTCCCATTTCCTTCCAAGGGAAGTACCTCTCAGCTTTCAGATCGGGACAGTGCCATTTGGCCTCTGCCAGGTCACTGAAAGAAGCCCATGAGGATGGCGCCCAGTCTTACACCTGCTCCTTCCTGTCCTAGGCGGAGTCCGAAATGGCCCTGGATGCCGAGTTCCTGGATGTGTACAAGAACTGTAATGGGGTGGTCATGATGTTTGACATCACCAAGCAGTGGTAAGAGGGTGCCGCTGGCTGGTAGTGACCTTGCAGGCTGGTGTCCTTTTGCAGATATGGAGCAAACTGCAGAACCCCAATCTGGAGGCTCTGTTATCTGTGTGGACCACAGCTGGGTCCATGTGCACCCCTGCAGGGGGGGGGGCTTAGGCCCTGGCAGAAGGCATGTCTAGGATGAGGCCTGCCCCTCCCTAGCTGCAGCCGGCTGATGTGTGGTGGAATTGAGCGGCTGTTTACATCATAGCTCCCTGTAGTCCTACTGGCTGATCTGATAGGAGTCATAGCTCAGATTCATGAGAGCATAGGACAGCAAGCAGAATAGGTGAGGGCAGAGGCTTGCAGCCTGGGGTGCTGCAGCCCCCCCCAGGAGCCTTGGGCGTCCACCTCCTCCAACCTCAGGGTGACACTCGTGAGCTCTCCCTTGGGCACCAAGAGCAATTCCCAGATACCAACCAAGGGCCACGCTGCCTGAACACAGGCCTGACAGCAGCTGGATTTAGAAGTGCCCCGTGTGCTCCTGCCCTTGGCTTCGTGTGTACAGCCCTGTCGCTGACGGCACACACGGTCTGTGTACGCTGTAGGAAACTAAAAATGCAAGCGGCACAGTCTGCCCTGCTGTCAGCCATGTCACCGCCTGTGGCCAGTGAGTGCAGCCAGGCTTCTGGTCTAGTGCTGCCTGTGTGAGAGCACCAGCCTCCCACAGAAACCTGTGCCACGCCAGGGCGAGAGCTCACACCATGTGCACCAGTGCCTCCTGATGGCTGCCGCTCACACATGCAGGGGAGAGGTTGCCTGTGCTCCAGGCATGGCACTGCTTGCTCTCCCCCAGCTGCATGGGCAGTGCCAGCCTTCACCTGCCTGAGGCAGTGGCTTTGCCATGTGGAGTGGCATGTGGTATAGGAGCCACCTCCCCTCCACAGCAGTGTTCTGCAGCCTCTGCAGGGTTGCTTCTGAGGTGGCATGGCCAGGGGAGCAGGCTGTGTCTTAAAGGCCAGCGAGGACCAGACAGCTGGGGTGAATGTGGCCACATGGGTGCCTTTCACAGCAGAAAGAGAGGAAGAACGGGGTCAGCTGGGGAAGAAGTGGTACAGATGCTTTGTGGGCTGTGGGGACCCAAGCCAGGTGCTTGGGCAGTGCCAGGTGTGACCAGACCATTGATAGGGCACTGCCACACCTCAGGGCCTGAGTCCCTGACCCTGGTGTAAGGTCAGGTGGCAGCACTTTGTCTGGAGCAGCTGCTGATGAATGCAAAGAAAGAAACCACGTGGGTTCACACTACACATCCATGAGTGATGTCAAACCACATGTGAGTCTGGGGCAGGAAGATTACTTTGAGCTCAAGGGCACTCTGAATTACATGCTGAGACGCTGTCTCCAACAAGCAAGTGATGTAGCGGACGCAGGCCACCCCAGCCACAGACACGCGAGCTCGGCCACGCCCAACTAATTGCACCTTCATCAGCCAGTTGAAGACAGACTGTGAAGCAGCCCAGGCCAGGCTGCGCCCCAAGAGACCCCTCATCACCCTGTGAACCATCTGGGCAGCCTCTGTGCTGAGGAGAGAGGCCCTTAAGACCTTTTGTCCACCTGCAGCAGGCTTGCCTCACTGACAGTGTAAGCTGAGAGCACAGTGCAGGAGCAGCTGAGGGATGGGTCAGCCCACGATGCAGTTAGCAGAGGGCACCGCTGGCAGCAGGTGAAGGTGGCAGTGGTTTTATAAGGGTGTGAACATGTGCTACCCTGGAAAAGGAGACCAGGACCTGGGCTGCATGGAAGCGAGAAAGCTGCAGGGCTGCGGTGCGCACTCGGCCCCTGCATGGCTGAGACCTGTTCCCTCCCCCAGGACCTTCAACTACATCCTCCGAGAGCTCCCCAAAGTGCCCACCCATGTGCCGGTGTGCGTGCTGGGCAACTACCGCGACATGGGTGAGCACCGTGTCATTCTGCCCGACGACGTGCGTGACTTCATTGACCACCTGGACAGGTGGGTGCTGCTGGCCTGCGTCTGTGCCTGGGCATGATTGGTGGTACTGCAGAGGGACACTGAGGCAGCCTTGCTGGAGATGCAGACCTGGCTGGGCCTAAGGGAGGTAGAAGCCAGGGTGAGCACCAGGACGAGGGACCATCTGGCTGCTGTCTGGTTCCTCAGGCCACCAGGAGGAACCAGCTGCAGAAGCAGCTCAGAGCATGGAGCTCAGCTGGGTCCTGCTAGGCAGTCCAGGCCCAGCCATAGAGCTGAGCCCATGCCCACTGAGGGCCTTTCTCACACCATTCTCTTCTGAAAACAGACCCCCGGGCTCCTCCTATTTCCGATATGCAGAGTCTTCCATGAAGAACAGCTTTGGCCTGAAGTACCTGCATAAGTTCTTCAACATCCCGTTCCTGCAGCTGCAGGTGGGTCCTGCCACCCACTGGTCTGAAAGCTGGTGCTGGCATAGGGAAATCATTGAGGTTTCCAAGGGGTAGATTCAGGGGGGCTCCTGCCAGGGGCACCCCTCCCATCTACTGTACTACATACCATTTCCACAGTGCGTTTGCCAAAATCTGGGACCTAGCTCAGTCTCATAACTAACCTGACGCTTTACCTGGACAGACTTCCCAACTTTACCAGTGCGAGCGTGTTCCCCTGGCTCTGGGGTTGTGGCCTTGGCTGGCATAGGGTGGGCACAGGTAGTGGTGGGTTGGATCTGGACAGAAGATAAGGGTGAGTTGCTGTCTTTCACTTTGCAGTGTGGGCTCTGGCAAATAGAAGCCTCATGTGACAAGGCAGGTGCCAGACCCTGAGAGCTTCTGGCTCCCTCTGGGTGCAGCAGGACAGAATCTGCAGTGCTGGCCCCTTCCTTCACAGGACACCTCCTGCCATAGTGTATGGCCCTTGCCCCCGTCCTCTGGTCCGGGCTATGCTGTGGGTCCCAGTGCTGGACAGGACATGGGCAGGGCCCTGTGGTGCCAACCCAGAAAGTCTGAGGGCCCATCTGAAGCTGGGAAGCCCAGCAGATGTGCCTGTGGTGGGATGGGCTGAGTGGGCCTGGGCTGCGGCCTCCCCGCTCGGCTGTGTGGTTTGTGTCTCTAGGACCTCATGCTCGCTCAGAAGAGCCAAGGCTGCCTTTTCCTAATGCCTCTTTCCTGTCCTGTCTTGAGGATGGAATCCAGGCCCTGGTGTATGCTGGGCACGCACTCTGCCGCTGGGCCACATTCCCAACCCTTCTGTATTTTATTTTTGTAATTTAGCTAGGGTCTACAGGGTCTCACTACATAGATCAGACTCGTAGTGATTCACCCATTTTCAGCCTCCCAGAGAGCTGGGATAACAGGCACGTGCCCCCATACCCAGTCCCAGTGCCCTGGAGATGGACCAGCACGGCTCGCTCGGATCAAGCCCTGGCTACTGTGTCTGCCTAAGCAGGCACTTTACTCTGTTGAGCTATTTGGCCAGCCCTTGTATTTTATTTATTTAGTTTTTGGCGGAACCAGGGATTGAACTCAGGCCCTTGCACTTGCCAGGGAAGTGCTTATTCCACTGAGCCATCTCCCCAGCCTGTATTTTATTTTTTGAGACAGGCTCTCACTAAGTTGCCCAGGCCGGGCCTGAACTTGCCGTCCTCCCAAGCGGCTACCAGCCCCACCCAGCTCCTCCACTCTTCCTTCCCTTTCTCCCCCTCTGAAACAGGGTCGCACTTTGCAACCAGGCTGACTTTCCTGCTTTAACCTCCTGAGTGGCAGGACAGGTAGATGCCACTATACCCAGCTCCTTTTTTCTGTATTTCTGTTGGTTTTGTTGTATTGGTTTAGAGAAGACCTCACTATGTAACTCAGGCTGGACTTGAATTTTCTGTGTAGCCCAGGCTCACCTCAAACTCATTCCTCCAGTTTCAGCTTCCCGAGTGTTGGCCTTACAGGTGTGCACCATGCCTGGTTCCCAGCTCCGTTTTTCTTCTCCTGGAGATAGGGTCCCACTGTATAGTTTATGCTGATCTTGACCTTGCAGTGATCCTCCTGCCTCAGGCTCCCAACTGCTCAGATCACAGGTGTGTACCACCACAGCAGCTCCTTTTTCTTGGCTGAGAGACAAGGCTTCTGCAGAGGTGCTGTGCCAAGGACCCTCAGTGAAAAGGACTTGACTGTCTTTGGGGTTTTTTTTGTATTTAACTAGATTTTTGTTTCTTTTTTTTTTTTTTTTTTTTTGGTGGTAGCAGAGATTGAACTCAGGACCTTGCGCTTGCCAGGCAAGCACTTATTTCACTGAGCTACATCCCTGGCCCCCTGATTGGGGTTAGACTCATGTCACCATAGAAAAATGGAACTTGTGGCCACCTGGCTGCTCTGGTCCCTGAAGGTTTTGTCCCTGGCTTCCATAGCCACAACTAAGACGATAGGGTACCAGGGCCAGTGTTGGTGCTGGCACCAGGACAATATGGGCACAACCTCTCCTATGTGGGCATCTGCAGGGGCCACACCCACTGTCCTTGTCAGCAGGCCTCTTACCTGCCCCAGACATCCCGGAATTCACCCTAAACAGCGGCACACTGCCCAGGGCCAGGATTGTCACAGAGCACTGTGCTCCTCTTGGCCAGAGCTCAGAGCACATCAGCTCCCTAGAAATGGAGCCTGCGTCAGAATCAGACCACGTGGTGTACTGGGCATCCCAGCTGTCTCCTGGGCAGGGCTGCCCTGCCTTCCCCATGTTTTCTGCATGCACCTTGCATGTAAGAGGCCAGTGGCCAAGGAGATAGCTCAGTAGAATGAGTAAGTGCTTGCCTGGCAAGCATGAGGTCCTGAGTTCAATCCCTGGTACGGGGGGGTGGGGGGGAGCCAGGCACGGTGGCGCAGGCCTGTAATCTCAGCACTCGGGAGGCTGAGGCAGGGGGATTTTTGTGAGTTCGAGACCAGCCTGAGCTACAAAGTGAGTTTAAGGCCAGCCTGAACTGCATAGTGAGACCCTGTCTCAAAAAGACAAAAAAAAGTCACTAAAACAACTGAACTAATGGGAAGGCCCCCAAAATAGATTAAAAAAAAAAAAAGCCTGTGGCACAGTCCTGTCCCATTTCTCCGTGTTCTGCAGCTGAGATGCCTGGGCTCCCTTTGGTGACCTATGTGGGCTCTTCTCCATGCCACGGGCTGCTGTGGCTGCTGTGTGATATGTGTTCCAAGCATCACAGGCCACGTAGACGAGGGGCCTTGGGGGCAGTGATACCCAGAGGTGCAGGCAGCTCAGCCCAGCTGTGGCTGCCGTAGCCCTTCTTCCCCCAGGAAGCTAGTCCTGGCTTCCGGAGCTGTGTGCACCCATGAGGACATGGTGTTTGTCTGAGTGGCTATTGGGGGGCAGGGAGCCCTGCCTAGGAGGAAGCTGTACCAGGAGGCACGGGGGCATATCAGGGCACTAGGGGCTGCAGAAGCCTCTGTACTACCATAGAAGCCCTAGGGGAGCACCCTGGGGCACAGCAGCCTAAGTGGCCCTGGCCTCACACCCCTCAAGCTGGCCATGGGCAACCAGGCCCCCCACGTTGGGTCCAAGGGAAGAGGACCCTGCTGAGGAGAGGGGGATGCTGCTCAGTGGTGGCCGCTTCCTCTAGAGGGAGACACTGTTGCGCCAGCTTGAGACCAACCAGCTGGACATCGATGCCACGCTGGAGGAGCTGTCGGTGCAGCAGGAGACCGAGGACCAGAACTACGGCATGTGCGTGGGCCTGTGGAGGGGGAGCGCCACTCCCTGCCCCCCATTGCCCCCTCCCCCCACAGTTTGCAGCAGTGAGCCCTGCAGGAGGCGTGCACTCAGCCATGGGCCCCTAGGCTTCCCCAGCTTGGGACTGCGCCCCCTACTGACACGTGCAGGCCTCCTAGTGGGGATTTTCATTACTGCATGGTGATAAAGTAGAGAAGGGCATAGAACAAATGTAGTGTAGGCAGAGCTGCTCTTGCGCGGGAGGGCACACGACACCCAGGGTGGTCCAGTCTGGACACCCCTGTGCCGGGCGGTCCTCATGCCCCTTCCCTACCCCTCCCCAGCTTCCTAGAGATGATGGAGGCCCGCAGCCGGGGCCATGCATCCCCACCCTCAGGCTCCCAGTCTCCACTTACGGCTCCAAGCACCATCTCCACAGGGAGCTCCAGCCCCAGCACGCCCCAACCTGCCCCCGCGCTGCCCCTCGGCACTCCCTCGGCCTGCCCTCCCGGAGTGCCCGCCTCCCCTGTGCCCCCCATGGAGGCCCCACCCCCACAGCGGCGCAGCATCATCTCCCGGCTGTTCGGTACCTCTCCGGCGATGGTGGACACTGCCCCCGCACTCACAGGTAGGCCGAGGAGCAGCCCTCAGGTCCTCGGATGGCCCCTTCTTCTTGGGGCAGAACATGGGCACGCTGAGGCCCAGTGACACGTGACAGGCACCTGCTGCCCACAGAGCCAGCCCCAGCGGCAGAGGTACCAGCAAGGGTCCAAAGCGTGGAGGACTTCATTCCTGAAGATGGCCTTGACCGCGGCTTCCTGGAGGACACTGCCCAAGCGAAGAACGAGAAGAAAGTTGGAGCCAGGGCCCCACAGCAGGACAGCGACAGGTGAGGACAAGTTTGGAGGCCCTGCCCTGGAGGCCAGGCAGCCTCGTCTTCCATGGCATGGGGCCCGAGGCTGAGCAGGGTGGTGACCATGAGGCCTGGACAGAGGGCTCAAGCCGGTCCACAGGCCACATGGCTGATAAAAGAGGCACCTGCTTCACTGAATAAGCGCTTCACTGGCAAGTGCAAGGGCCTGAGTTCAATCCCCAGTTCCAAAAAAAAAAAAAAAAAAATAGAGGCCACCTGAACCCTGTCAGGTCAGGGACAAAGCCCTAGGTCCCCACCTAGGCTGGGCAGGCACTGCTGAGTTAGGTACAGAGCTGTGCCCTTCCCCACATCAGCCATCAGCGCCAACCCCGCCCAGGGGGTAGCTGTTGGCACCCACTATGTCACCTCCTCTGTGGCCAGAAATGCCAGTGACTGACTCCCGGATCTCTGGAGCAGGGTCCTCTCCGTGTGGCCACACCCTCTCTGGCAGTAGAGGGCTTGGTCCACTTGAGCTCTGGCCAGGCAGGTCTCACTGCTGGGCAGGCACTGAAGAGCATGGTGGTGCCCAGCCCTCCCTCCTGACCCCTCACTCTTCTCTGCAGTGATGGAGAAGCCTTGGATGGGAACCCAATGGTGGCAGGTTTCCAGGATGACGTGGACCCTGAGGATCAGCCTAACAGCAGGCCCCCATTGCCCTCAGGCCCTGTCCCCAGCAAAGATGTCAGCCTCTCGAGTGAGGAAGAGCCCGAGGAGGGGGCCGGTCACCCAAGCACGTCTGCCCCAGCTCCCCAGCAGTGCTTGCAGCGGGAGACAAGATGGTAAAGGAGACAAAATGGTATGGGAGGGGCCCCAGGTGCAACAGGGAAAGGCAGCCTGGACAGCCCAGGAGCCAGTCTGTCCTTGTCACCAAGGTCCTCCACCAAGGCCATGCAGCTGCAGAAAGAGGCAGTGCCCACACCAGCCCTGGCACCCGCCCAGCCGAACGTGGGGTCCGAGCAGCCTGGCAGCGCCCTGTGCCCTGTGGAGGGCACCTTGAGAAGACCTGCCGAGGACAAGGAGGCAGTAACCTCATCGTCAGAGAGTGACCCCGAGGGGCCTATTGCTGCGCAGATGCTGTCCTTCGTCATGGATGACCCAGACTTTGAGAGCGAGGAGTCAGACGCGCAGCACCGAGTGGTGAGGGTGGACTCCACCACGGGCTCTGCCAGGGCGGCGGGTGGGGCCTGAGGAGAGGCCCACTGTCCACACTGGCCCTGCTGGTTGGCATGGGATCCCCCAAGAGGACTTACCACCTTGTTTTGGGGGTCTGTGGGCTAGAAAGGGACAATGCCCTGCCAGCCGCTCCTACTCTAGGATGAGTTCCCCACGAGAGAGGACCCCTCCGATGGAACTGAGGAGGATACCAGGCCCGCCCCGCCACCCCTGCCCCTAGCAACCCGGCCCCCTGTTGCTTCCTTCAGACCAAAGAATGACTCTGATCTCTTCGGGCTGGGGCTAGAAGAGCCAGGCCCCAAGGACAGCAATGATGAAGGTGGGCTGTCTTCTCGGGCTGGCTGCTGGGTAGGGGGTCTTCAGAGCAGAGCATGCGCTGCACTGTGCCAAGTCTGGCATCAGCAACGTGGCCGCAGAGCTGTCAGTGGCCAGGGCCAGGGCTAGCAGGCCTGGTGACCTCTGTACAAGTCTTGCCACCCACCCTGGGATCTCTGTGGCCCTGAGGATTTGGACTATATCTCCAGCAGCTTATGCTAGCTGCTTTGCCAACACATAGGCCTTGAGGTGCCTTCAGGGCTTTGGGAGGGAGAGGGATGGCAACCAGCACTCTCAGAGGAGCTGGTGGCAGGCTCTGGGGGCTCCAGGATTGTAGACATCCATTCCTGCAGGCGAAGCTGGCACCGTCTGCAGCTGAGGCCCCAGGCTCACATGCTTGCCCCACTGTCCTCACTCAGCCTCTGGCCACAGCCCAGAAGGCACACGTGTTCCCGCTGTACCTTGGCCAGCAGGTCCTTAGCCCCACATGGAGAGAAAAGAATTTCCTCCCGGGCTGTTCAGAGCACACTGATGAGAGCCAGGCAGCAGAAGCTGAACCCATGGCATGCTCTGGCCCCTCGGCCTGGGAGGCAAGCTGGGACCCCAGGCCAGGCCAGGAAGGGGCCCTGTGCCCCGCATGCCAAGCCACAGGTGCTGGGAAGCTGAGGTCTGTCTGTCCTGTGCAGAGAAGGGCGGCAAGCCGGTCTCCAAGGAGAAGAAGAAAAAGAAGAAGAAAAGCAAAGAGGTACCGGGCAGTGTGGTGTGAGGGAGCCCAGCGCCAGGCAGCACTGCTGACTCTGAGGTCCGTTCCCAGGAGGAAGAAAAGGCCAGTAAGAAGAAGAGCAAGCACAAGAAGAGCAAGGACAAGGAGGAGGCCAAGGAGGAGAGGCGCCGGAAGCGGAAGCCGCCACGCAGCCAGGAGCAGAAGGCGGCTGATGAGCTGGAGGCTTTCCTGGGGGGCGGGGCCCCTGCTGGCCGCCACCCAGGAGGTGGAGACTATGAGGAGCTCTAGGTCTGGGCCGCTGTCCTCCCTGGGGGACTGACAAGGCCATCGCCTGCGCCCTGACCCCGGACCACCCCACACCATCACCGCCTGCACCCCTGTGGTTGGCCTGCTCTGCATTTGCTTCCAGCTGGAGGCCCTGAGCCTCAGGCTGGGACTGCTGTGCAGGGAGGAAAGGGACAGCAAGGCTGCCCCTGGCGGGGCAGATGCCTGGCCCTCTCCAGGCAGGGCTGAAGCCAGCCCCCGGCATTTCTCAGGGATGTCACAGGCCGAGGAAAGACCCATGAGGTTGTTTACAGAGGCAGGGCATGAGGCTGCCCCGGCACTCAAAACACCCACTCCCTGCCCACCCCAGCTTGCCTCCCAGGCCGAGGGGCCACAGCATGCCATGGGTTCAGCTTCTGCTGCCTGGCTCGGGCTGCTGCGCGCGCTGCAGGCACAGCGGCCCTGCCCTGCGTGCATCTGGGCCCTATGCCAGCCTTGGCTGGCAGGAGCAGAGCAGCAGCCGCAACCTCTCCTGGGAACAGGGTTGGGCAGGAGATGCCAGCTCCACACTCCACTCGACCATAAAGCTCTCGGGTTTTACTGCTGCGTGTGTGTCTTGCTCTCTCAGCTTCCAAAACCCCCTTCAGTGGGACCAGCCCACCACCCTTTGCCCTGGGCCCTCTAGGGCATGAGGCTACCCAGCATTACTGACCTAAGGTGGGCCCATCACCCCACATGGGCCTTGATCTGCTGGTGCCAGCCAGCTGTACCACGTGGCCAGCACCTTGGACATGTTAGGCTGCAGCCGCATCCAGGACACCAGTGCCCAGCCGTGGGACAGGGTCCTGTGCTCCCCTAGGCAGCCTTCCAGCTCCTGGGTGGAAGCCTGCAGCTCACACAGCCCTGCCCATCAGAGCCCTGTTGCCATGAGAACCCTCTGGGGACGGCAATGATGGGGGGTGTTGGGCTGTGTGCCAACTCCTGCCCACCTCAAAGTCTTCAGGTTTCTGTGGGGGAGCCTCATGTCCCAAGGGACCACTGATACCTTAGTCTGCTATAGGCTATAGCCCCTAGCTTCCAGCACCTCGTGTGGGGGCCCCACAGAACAGCCATGGCAGGTCTCACCAAGGCCAGCAGAACACAGTGTGGGGGCTGCCAGCCACTCTTCAGGCCTGAGGGTATCTGGACCACTCCACAGTTGGCCGCTGTTTGGGGGCACAGGACTGGGTCAGAACAGCACTCTGTGGCTTGGGCGTGGGCCACAGACCTGTCCAGTAAGGTGTGCGCAGCGGCTGCCGCACTGAGCTGGACAACAGACCCTGCCTGGTCTGACTCGGCCATCTGGCCCTCCGTACCTGCTGAGATCTGGGCAGCTCTGGTGCAAGAGCAGAGGGTGCCTGGCTAGAGGGCAGCAGGAGCGGCGTTGCCCATCTGCTCCTACCTGGCCTGACGGAGGCAGGACTTATGGGAGCACGGGCCAGGCTTAGTTTTCCTCAGCGCCCTACCAGAGACCCTGCTTAGCCACCGCCTGCTAGGACAGTTGTCCTAGAGGTGGGGCTGGCATTATGGCAGGCTTCTCTGGGGCACGGGCTCCCTCCTAAAATCCAGGGACTTGTGCTTGGGAAGCTGGAGGATTTGTCACGCTGTGCTCCACACAGCCCCAAATTCATAGCCAGCTGAGAGCCTCCACCTTGGTCTCCCTGCGGGATGCCACTAGGTGCGGTCCCTTTAAGTGCCATTCCGCTAGCTGCCATTGGAGGCAGCACTGAGCAGCCAGGCCAGAACTAGCACTGCTGCCTCAAGCTTCTCCCGTGCCGGGGTGCAGGGGTGCCCGGGACCTGGTGAAGACGGCTTGGGGTTGCACAGCCCACCCTGTTCGGCAGGAGGAGCAATACCCAGGTAAGAGGCGTGGGGGCTGATGGTTTGAAGCGCTGCTGTCATGGCTGGGGCCTGCCCCAAAAGGATGGAGTGTCCCCGCCCCCAAGCAGTACAGCCCACGATGGCCGCTCCCAACAGGCTGGGCCGTGCTGCGTGAGGAGGGCTGTGTGGCTATCCACGTGAGCTCCGGAAGATCTGGGGTCCCAGGGCCGCTCACCCCACCCCACCCCCACTCCCATAAGGAGGGGCATTGGCGTGTAACTCCCGACAACCGCAGCAGCAGAGCCCGCTGTCACCTCCCTGGGGCGGAGCCTCCTGCCCTGTCATCAGCCCAAATTTCAGCCTGGCCTAGAGCTTAGGAAAGACGGTCCAGACAGGTATGCGGGAGGCTAAGATGGGGACAGACTGGCACTTAGTGGCTATGACCCCAAAGACCAGTCGTGCTTCCAGGAAGCCCCAGGACACCTGGGGCACTCAGGGCTGACCCCAAGAGGCATCCAGATATAGTCCTGTCAGGTGAGGGCATGGCCAGGCAGTTTGGGCAGGGGACTCCCTGGGCAGAGGCCCCAAAGTGAGTGCTGGGTGGAGGGGGGCCACCACCTCCTGAACCCCTTCCCGGCCAGCCCCAGGCCCTAGAGACTGCAGAGGCGCCGGTGGCCCACATCTGAAAGCAAGCCTGGACCCAGTTCAGTTTGCAGCCGGGGGCTGAAGAACCTCAGGTTTCCATGGAGCTTCCAGAGCTGGAGTTGGGAGGAATCTTCTGGGAGCGCTTCCCACCTCCCACCCGCCCCCCAACGCCCCCCTCCCAGGCTGGCAGCTTCCTGGCCATGGGGCGCTAGCATCACAGCTCTTGAGCTCACAGATCAGGGGGCGTCATGAGCTCGTGGCTTCTACACCCGCGTGCTCCTGCAGCCTGTGCCGGCTCCCGCAGTCCTGCACACAGCAGTGGGGGTGGCTCCACCGTCTCCCTGATGAGGTAGGTAGATTTCAGCCCCCCTCAGGGCAGCAAGATGAGGGCAGGTTTCTGCAAAGGGAGCTTGAAGACCTAGGAATGCTCTTTGAAGACATTTTCCTGTTTGGGGTCACACTGGGAGTTGGGACTCAAGGCACAGCCAGTGTCCCAAATGGCAAGAGCTCCTGCGGCACTGGGGGAGGGGAGCTGGTCAGCAGTCAGGTTGGGCCCATTGCCTCCCTTGGGATGCACTGGCAAAGCAGCCACTCTACCCGGGCACTGGGAAGGGCCGCAGTCTCAGGCATCTGATGGGACCAACCCCCAAAAACGCATCTACAGAAGGCTGAAAAGGACCCTTAATTCCAGCTGTGGACACCAGAGGGCAGCAATACTACCTAAGCCCACACCCAGCCCTCCTGCTCTGCCTGGCCTGCCCGGAAAGGGGGTCCTCACCAGAGTGGGTAGGGAGTGCACGAGGCAGGACCCACAGAAGGCTAACTCTCCTGCCTGGTCTGTTGGGGGGTCAGGTTTTTCCTCCAGGTGCCTCTGACTTTGATGGCATGGACCAGACACCATCAGCCACGGCCAAGGCCTGCAGCCAGGGCTGCCCCACAACCATCACCCCAGGTACGCAGGCCCACAGCTGGCTGGATTGGGAAGAGGAGAGGAAGGGACCCGGAGGGGGTGGGTTAGGGGATGAGGGTGGGTTGACCCGCGTATCCCCCCAGGGCAAGAGCCCCGAAAGGCCGAGTGACTGGAACCGCCAGCCTGGGGACGCCTTTTAAGATGACCCGCACGGACCCGCCGGATTTGCTGGTGTCAACCGTGTACCAGGACATCAAGGTGGCGGCCCCGGGGCCCGAGTCCAGGCGCCAGCCATGTGAGCACCCCGTGGCCCGGCCTGCTGCGCCCACGCCCTTCAACAAGCGCCACTGCCGCAGCTTCGACTTTCTAGAGGCGCTGGACGCGCCAGTCATGGAGGCCCGGCCCGAGCCGCCGCCCCCGGAGCCTGCCCCGCCACGCGCCCGGGCCCGCGACGGCGAACCGCGGCGCCGTGCACGCTCCAAGAGCGCACCCCGCACGTCCCCGAGCCTGGCGCCCGCCCCCGCCTCACCGCCCATCCTGCAGCGCCGAGCCCAGGAAACTCAGCGAGCAGCGCGAGCTGAGGGCTCGCCGCGCAGGGAGCCCGCCTACCCTGCGCTCCGCGCACTTGCCAACGAGCTGCACCCCATCAAACTGCAGCCGCAGCGGGGCGGCCCCGGCCGAATCGCCCCCCTGTGCGCCACCCCAGGCCGCTGCGCACCACACACGGGACCTGCGCCCCACGTCCGCTGCCGCCTTGACATCAAGCCCGACGACTCTGTGCTGCAGCACGCGGCCCGAGGGGCCCGGCCTTGCGGGCCCGCCGAGGCCTCTCCCTGGCCCCGCGCTGGCCCGCAGTTCCATGGCCTCACGGTGCCTGGGCCTCGCCACGCGGCGCTGTCGCGTACCCCCACCCCCACTGACGCGTTCTGTGCGGATCCGCGCGCGCTGTTCTATGACGGGCCGCTGCTCGGGCCCCGGGACTACGCCGAGCGCCGTGGGCAGCTCTTCACTGCGCCCCCGGGCCCTACCCAGTTCTTCTACACGGAGGAGCCGGAGGGCTTCGGAGGAGGTTTTGCAGGCAGCCCGGCACCCCCTTTCGAGGGGTACTGCCCCCGGCCCTACCAGGCTGAGGAGCCCCCGGATCCCAGTCCGCGGCGCGGGGGCGGCTACTATGCCGGGGAAGTGCGAACCTTCCCAATCCAAGAACCGCCCTCTCGTTCCTATTATGGGGAGGCCCCCAGCGCCTACGGGCTGCCTTTCGGTCCACGGTATGTCCCCGAGGAGCCCTGGGTGCGCCCCACCACCCGAACCTTCTACACCGAGGACTTCGGGCGGTACCGGGAGCGCGAGGTCCTGACTCGGACCTACCCGCACCCACGCAGCAGCCCAGCCTGGGCCGACTGGGGCCCGCGGCCATACCGCACACTGCAGGTGGCGCCTCCCCCCGGGCCTGGGCCGCTGCTGGCTTCCTGGCACGGCGGCACCGGCACTAGCCCGCCGCGCCTGGTCACCGACAGCCGCCACTACTCGCGCTCCTGGGACAACATCCTGGCACCTGGGCCGCACCGCCAGGACCCTTTGGGCCGCGGCCGCAGTTACGAGAACCTGCTGGGGCGAGAAGTGCGGGAACCTCGGGGTGCATCCCCGGAGAGCCGGCGCCCTCCGGTTGTAGTGAACCTCTCCACTTCGCCCAGGCGCTACGCGGCGCTGTCGCTGTCAGAGACGTCCCTATCTGAAAAGGGTCGTGCCGGGGAGGGCCTGGGCCGCAACTGGTACGTGACGCCAGAGATCACCATCACCGACAATGACTTGCGGGCGGCAGAGCGCCCAGCCACCAGGAGCTGGGAGCTGCCCGGGACCAGCACACGACCGCCAGCTCCCGCCGGGCCCGACCCCGTCTCTGGACGCCAGCGCAGCCTCGAACAGCTGGACGAGCTTATCACAGATCTGGTCATCGACTCCCGGCCAGCGGCCGGCCAAACCCCAGAGTCCGTGCCCGGTGGCCTGAGCCGCCCGCTGCGCCGCAGCCTGCTGGACTCGCGGCCCACCGGCCCTGGAGCCCCTGCACTGGCGCCGCCACGCTCACCCCCCGCGTCAGCCGGCAGCGTTGAGGAGCCCGTGGGCACAGGGGAGGCGGCAGACGCATCCCCGGAGCCCAGCGCCGACGAGGACGACCTCATGACCTGCTCGAACGCGCGCTGCCGGCGCACAGAGACCATGTTCAATGCCTGCCTCTATTTCAAGTCGTGCCACAGCTGCTACACCTACTACTGCTCGCGCCTGTGCCGCCGCGAGGACTGGGACGCGCACAAGGCGCGCTGTGTGTACGGCCGCGTGGGCAGCGTGTGCCGCCACGTGCTGCAGTTCTGCCGTGACAGTGGCCCGGTGCACCGCGCCTTCTCGCGCATCGCGCGCGTGGGCTTCCTGTCGCGCGGCCGTGGCGTGCTCTTCCTGGGGTTCCCGAGCCCGGGCTCGGCTGATAACTTTCTGCGCTTCGGCCTCGAGGGGCTGCTGCTGTCGCCCACCTATCTGTCGCTGCGGGAGCTAGCGACTCACGCGGCACCTCTGGGTAGCTACGCACGGGAGCTGGCAGCCGCCGGGCGCCTCTACGAACCAGCCGAGTGCTTCCTACTCAGCGTGTCAGTGGCCGTGGGCCCTGGCGCCGGAGCCTCCCACCCCGCGCCCGCACCGCGCAGTCCCGGACCCACGGTGCGTAAGTTCGCCAAGGTGGCACTGGCAGCCGGGAGCCCGGCGCGGCTGCCTCCCGCGCGCACCCGCGAGCCGGACATGGAGACGCTGATTCTGACACCGCCCCCGGGCACCGCAGGCCTGGACCAGGAGGGCGAGGCGGGCCGTCGGGCTCGCGAGGTGGCTTTCATCCACATCCAGCGCGAGCTACGGCTGCGTGGCGTCTTCCTGCGCCACGAGTTCCCGCGCGTCTATGAGCAACTCTGCGAGTTCGTGGAGGCCAACCGGCGCTTCACGCCCACCACCATCTACCCCACCGACCGGCGCACCGGCCGCCCATTCATGTGCATGATCATGGCGGCGTCCGAGCCACGCTCACTCGACTGGGTGGCCAGCGCCAACCTGCTGGATGACATCATGTGAGCCGCGGGCCCCCTCCCCAGGCCCACTCGGACCGATTCCTGCTTCCCCTTTGACCACCCACTCCACATTCCGAGCCCCGTCCATCCTCCAGCTCCACCAGGTCCCAAGCCCCTGCTCCTCGCCGTCTCCTCCACTCACCCCATGCCCCCATCACTGGCCCCGCCTCCAGGAGACTCCACCTCCCACTCCCTTGGGTCCCCAGAGGCCGGTCCTCGCCCTCGGTGCTCCCCGCTAGGAGGCGGGGTGGGCCTGAGGACCGCCGGGCTCGGCCTTCACTCCAAGGAGGGTCTATCGCTTGACAAGACCCCAGCCATGCAAATGTGATTCCAGTTCATTCATCTCCGGACTCCGCTGAGCCTCCGAAACCGGGCTCCCCCAGCCCCAGGTCCAGGAGCCCGTGCTGACCAAAGTCTAGTGTCCCTTTAAACACAGCCCGGCCCACCTGCTATGCGGACTCGTCCTGCTCCGAGGCTTTCCTCGAGGAAAGCAGAGAGGGTTCTAGGTAGCCTGCTTGCTTTGCTCCCAGAGAGAAACCCAGGAGTGTCTCTCGGCAACCCTGGACCAGCCCTGCCAAGGCCACTGGGATACTCCAGGCACGGGGCACCTGACATGGAGAGCAGAACTTGTGGACTGGGGTGCCAGCCAGAGCCAGCTCCATCGGAGTGAGGTTGGAGCACCTATCCTAGGCGAGTGACTGGGCAGAATAGGGCCATGTGACCACACAGGCCCATTTCTCCCAGGGTGGCTGGAAGTGTGTGCAGGCGAGGGATCAAGATCAATGCGGGGTGAGTGTAGAGGTCCTTCAGGAAGTGACATGCAGCAGCTGGCCCAGGATGACCTAGTTGCAGGGCTGGGTGCAAGGTGTGGGCACGTGTGCCTGCTGCCCAGGACCCAGAGCCGGAGCAGCGCGTGACCTGCCCCAGTCATAGCCTTGACTGTACCCAGGTCCCTGGTTCCTCGCCCTGGCTGCGCCCCGAGCTGCGGGGTGGAGCTTGAACCTGGTGCGTTCAGAATTCTCGCCGAGGGAGGGGTCCATGGGGGCCGCGCGACAGGGAGGGGGCCAAAGCCAGGCAGGGCCCTCCGGGAGACCCAAACCCTTTGGGTCCCGGGGAGGGGGGATCAAGTGAAGCTGTGGCCCCGCTCCATCCTACTCCGCCTGTGCCTGCCTGCGAGTTTGCACGCAGTGTTCAAGTACGTGCCGATTCGAGTCCCCAGCCCCTTCAGCTCTAGGCGGTGCCTGAGGTTCAGTTCACCAGGATCGTCGGGGACCGAGATCACTGCCTGGGCTCGAGCGCTTTTCAAACAAGTAAAATAGAACTTGAATGTAGCTGCGTTTGTCTCTTTGTTAGGAGATTGGGACTCAAGATCTTCAGAAGTGGGGTCGGGATCGGGAGCGGGGATCCTCCGACAGAGGTCAGGGAGGAAGGAAGGCCCTCGGCGAGGCGCGGGAGGTCGTAGGGGATGGGACGGAGGCCTTTGGTCTCATGGGATCGGAGACAGAGGTCCTGGGACAGAGATATCGGTGATGGGGCGCTCTCGGTCGGGGGAGGGGCGGGTAGAAGCACGGGTTCCTAGGACTTCCTCCCCTGTCCCGATCGCGGGTCGCCTGACTGCCCCATTCCACTCCTGCCACTCTGGACCCCAGGACTCTTCTGTGGGCCACATTCAATCATCTCTTCTCCCCTCGTCTCAGTCCCTTTAAGTGGGACTGCGTGGGCGAGAAGCTTCAAGGAACTGGGTTGTGATTGGCCAGGCTGCGTCTCGGAAGGATAGTGCGATTGGTGGAGGCTCCAGGCCTCGGCAGCACCGGTACGCGGGATTGGCTGCGGCTGTCGCAGCCCGTCTCCGTCGGGCAGTCGCGGGCCTGGTGCGGTCAGGGGCCGGGGGACCGTCGCTCCGAGGAACATGGCGGCGGCGGACCTGGCGCAGATTCCTGATGTGGACATTGACCCGGAGGGAGTCTTCAAGTACGTACTGATTCGAGTCCACCCAGCGCCGCCCTCCGGCGCCCCGGCTGGGGAGTGCAAAGAAATCGTGCGCGGATACAAGTGGGCCGAGTACCACGGTGAGGTACCGCGGGGCGAGGGGCGGGGCCTCGGGGCGGGTGGGGGCGGGGCCTATGGCCCCTACCTTAGGCCAGCCAAGCCAGCTACATACACACAGCCTCGCCTTAAAAATGGAGCCCTAGGGACTGGGGAGATGGTTCAGTAGAGTAAGCGCTTCCTTGGCAAGCGCAAGGCCCGAGTTTAAAAACAAATTACAAAGTAAAGCATAAGTGTAAAATACTGCATAGAAATTTTCTTAAAGGACTGGGATTAGAATTCCTAAGAGGGGCCGGGGAGATGGCCCAGTAGAATAATCGCTTGCCTGGCAAGCGCAAGGGCCTGAGTTCAATCCCGGTTCTGCAAAACAAACAAAGGAGCTTGGGCTGGAGATGCACAGAGGCCCTGAGTTCAAGACGCAGTATCACACACATAAAGAATTTGGGGGGGGGCTGGGGAGATGGCTCAGTGGAATAAGTGCTTCCCTGGCAAGCGCAAGGGCCTGAGTTCAATCCCCGGTTCCACGAAAAAAAAAAAAAAAAGATGAAGATGGCTCAGTAGAGTAAGCACTTGCCTGGGAAGGGCCGGTTCTGCAAAAAAAAAAAATGGAGTCCTGAGCAGGAAGTGAGCCTGCACCTGCCCTCCCAGGCCCCACAGGGCACAGCACTCTCCCTGGCCGCAAGAGTTTCCTTTCCACCCGGGAAGGGGAAGGGCTTCATACTCCTGTGCCCAGATTTCATCCCATGGCCTCTGGTCCCCACTCCAGCTGACATCTATGACAAAGTGTCCAGCGAGCTGCAGAAGAAGGGCTTCGACTGCGAGTGCCTAGGCGGCGGGCGCATCTCCCACCAGAGCCAGGACAGGAAGATCCATGTGTATGGCTACTCCATGGTGAGCCAGCCCGCGGGCTCCGGACCCCAGTCGTGGCAGCGGAGCAGCCCTATGGGATGTTACCATCTCAGCTTTCACACACTCCCCATGGGGCATCGCAGCTGCCTGTGCAGGCCCTTCTCCTGGCCCCCAAGCCTGGCAGGATGCCCAGTGTCCTGGCTCGCTGGGCCCTGGGCCCCTGGGGCACCCAGTGCTTGGGTCACACCTTGTCCCAACCCAGCCTCCTTACAAACACCTGGCGCTTGAGGGCTTACTGTGGACCCTGCCTGTCCCAGAGCAGTAAGGGTACTGGCTCTGCTCCCCTACTCACACCTGCTCCTGGTGAGGCCCTGGGGACTCCCAGAGCTCAGAGCCAGGCGGAGCTAGCGCTGTCCTCTCTCCAGGGGTACGGTCGTGCCCAGCACTCTGTTTCAACTGAGAAGATCAAAGCCAAGTACCCTGACTACGAGGTCACCTGGGCAGATGACGGCTACTGAGGCCAGCGCCCAGCAGTCAAGACAGGACTCTGCTTGCCCAGGGTTACTTCTGAGGGCCTACGCCCCGTGGTAGTGTGCCACCTCACCAGGCCTTTGAGCCTGGGTCAGCATGGCCCATGGGAATTAAAAGCCTTAGTGCACCTGCTGCTCTGTGTCTTGGCTCCTCTGCCCCTGGTTCACCACCTGGAACCCCCTTGCCTCTGCCTTTGGAGGCCCTAGGGAGTGGCAGTGCATGTTCAGCCCCTTGGGGTCCAGTGAGGGGCCCTGGGCTGCCACTGTTTATGGCCTGATTGCTTCTCCACATGGTGCTATCCCAAAGGACATCTGGGTGGAGGCCCAGCAAGGCCTTGCGCAAGAAGTCTGCCCTGGCCCACATGGCCTGCTCAGGCCGTGATCCTTCCAAGTACCCTCTCTCAGAGCTCAGTCCAGACTTCTGGCAGGAAGGGCTCCAGCGCCTAGCCTGGGGACCCTGAGTGGTCTGCCAGCAGGGACACATGTGGCATTAACCACAGCCCTTGCACTGGGGATCAGGACACCGAGCAGGAGGGCATTCCTGGCTCTGAAGGTCCCCTCCCCCAACATCCCGAAGCCCTGGGCTTGGTCTTTGTGCAGCCCTACCTCCCAAAGAGGAGCACAGTGAATGGAGACAGTGAGTGTCGAGGTAAGTCAGGGACACACTTAGGGCCAGCATCCAGGCAAAGGGCCACTCTGCCAGGATTACCCCAGCAAGTCTGTCTGGTGGTGGGTGTGCTCCTATCAAGACTGGGGCCTGGGCTGGGGAGATGGCTTAGTGGAGTAAGTGCTTCCCTGGCAAGCGCAAGGGCCTGAGTTCAATTCCTAGTTCTGCCAAAAATAAAAAAGAAGACTGGGGCCTGTTGTAGAAAACTGGAACTTTCCAGGCTGGTGGCACCCAGTGTTTGTTACTGACCAGCTGGTTGGCTGATGTGACTCAGCCTCACATCTGAGGGGACAAGAGAAGGTTGTCCAGGAGGATTTTGAAGGGTGAACAAACGATTGGGAGGAGATCCGTGGCCAGGGTTCCAGGAGGTCAGGCCTGTGCTGGACCGAGGGATGTGCTGCCTTGCCCTTCATCTATACCAGCAAGGCCAAGCTGGAACAAGACAGAAGCCACCCAGTGCTGTGCACAGAGCCCTGCTTATGGGATCCCAGTCCCACCTCAGTCTGGTGGCACCCTGCCAAAGCCCCTAAATGTCAGCCTCTGCCCAGCTCCCTGCCTCACACAGGAGGATGGGAATGAGGCTACAGGAATGCCCATCGCCTGACCTTTGGTCAGAAGAAGCCAGGGGAGGAGGGAGCTAGGCCCTTCCTGGGGAGATTTTTACAGCCAGATGCTGCATCTGCCATCCCAGAGTGGGGCCCGGCCAAGGGGCTGCAGGCACAAAAGGGCCCAAGCCCCTCCCAGTCAGAGGCAAGCCAGTGGGGCAGGCTGACATCTGGACACAGTCTCCACCAGGGCACAAGCCTCTGCCTCTGGACCTCACTCCCTCTAGCCTGGCCATGCAGCTGCCCACCCACCTCCTGCCTGTGCTGGTCCTGCTCACGGGTGAGTTGGATGGTCTTGCCCAGTGCATCAGGGCTGATGACAGACCACACCAGAGGGCAAAGGCGGCCTGCAAGGGGGACACCAGGAAGGGTCATGGACCACAGATGGCCCAACCAAACCCCCTCTCCCTGCCCTAAGTGAGAGGGCCCCCAGGTCAGCACCCATGCAGCTCCCTGAGCCTTCCCTTGTCCCCTCAGATGTGAGGCGGAGTCGCCATTGATGAGTCACTGGAGTGCCCTCCTGGGAGCCGTACCCTGCAGCTCCTTCCCCAGGGAGTGTCCCACACCTAGGACCCCACTCTTGTCAATGCCCATACCCTCCTCCCCAAAGCCTCCAAGGAGCCAGGCACCTGGGAATGGCATGGGTCCCCACGCTGGTTGTTAGATCCACGGCCCCCTGCCTGCTCAGCCCCAGAGTCAGTGACAGTGTCCAGCAGGGTTTCCCTGGACGCGAAAGTCTCAGGAAAACCAGCCCATCCTGGACATGCTGGGGCAGCTGGTTGCCCTGCCCCATCCCACTTGGCCGCTTCTGCCAGCAGCACAGCCCCTGGGCAGAACCTGGGAGCCCAGTCCCTGCAGGAGCCCCATCGAGACACAGTGCAACTTCCTGTGCGACTGCAGGGACTGCTCTGATGAGACACAGTGCGGTGAGCTGGAGTCGGTGGGAGCAGGAGGGCCCGGGGCGGGCTGAGCCTGAGCCCCCTGGTCTTCCAGGTTACAATGGGGCCTCGCCTGGCCTGGGCACCCCCTTCACCTGCGACTTTGAGCAGGACAACTGTGGCTGGCAGGACATCAGCACCTCGGGCTATAGCTGGGTGCGGGACCGTGCCAGGGCACAGCCTGAGGGGCCCGTGGCTCAAACCGACCACACACAAGGCACTGATCTGGGTGAGGTCCGGCGCTGCGTACCTCCACCAGTGGGCTCCCCACCCTCTCCCTGGCCCTGTCCTGTCTCCCAAGCACTCTCCTCTCTTTGCCAGGCTGGTACATGGGCGTGGGAACCCACCGCGGGACAGAGGCCTCCATCGCGACCCTGCGCTCCCCTGTGCTGCGGGAGGCA
This sequence comes from Ctenomys sociabilis, assembly GCA_004027165.1. Lineage (NCBI taxonomy): Eukaryota > Metazoa > Chordata > Mammalia > Rodentia > Ctenomyidae > Ctenomys > Ctenomys sociabilis. The sequence goes on along the minus strand of PVKA01003096.1, from coordinate 45,164 downwards.
GGCCCCACCTGTGAGCTAAGACTCTGGTTCCACGCAGTCGCTGGAGGTGCGCACCAGGAACCCCAGACAAGGGGCTGGCTGGTTGCTGCAGGGAAGAACAGGGCGGACCTGAAGGCCAGAGGGAGCCCTGGAGGAGGGTGGGATACTGCAGGGATGGAGCCACCCAAGACCCCCAAATGCCGCAGACGTGGCAGGACTGCAGTTGGAGCTGACCCACAGTGCAGAGACACTGACCCTGTGGCAGAATTCGGAACCCTGGGGCCCAGGCTGGCAGGAGCTGGTGGTGACCACTGGCCGCATCCAGGGAGACTTCCGAGTGAGCTGTCCTCTGGCAGCGGGGTATGGGGGTGGGGGCTGGGCCCCGAATGAAGTCCTAAGGACACCTGCTCTCTTTAGGTGACCTTCTCTGCCACCCGCAATGCCACACACAAGGGTGCTGTGGCCTTGGATGACGTGGAATTCTGGGACTGTGGGCTTCCCAGTAAGGCCTGCTTTGCACCCAGCTCTGGTGGGTGGTGCCAGGGTCCTCACTTCCTGCTCCCCAACTCTGCATCCTGGAAGCCTCACCTGGTCATCCCCCCCAGCCCCACAGGCCAGCTGCACCCTGGCCCACCACCACTGCAGGAATGCAGCCTGTGTAGAGCCCCACCAGCTGTGTGACGGGGAGGACAACTGTGGAGACCGCTCTGACGAGGACCCGCTCTCCTGCAGTGAGCCCCCACCCCCCGAGTGTGGGCAGGGACCTGAGGGGCAGGGAGAGGCCCTGACCATGGGTCCTTCGAAGAACACTGCCAATGCCTATAGTTGCCACACTCTGGGAGGACAGAGGAGGAAGACAGCCTAGCCTGGGCAACTTAATGAGACCTCATCTCAAAACAAAAAAAAATTTTAAAGAGTTAAGCTACAGCTCCAGGGGAAAGTATTGGGTTCAATCCATAGTACCGCAAAAAAACAACTAGTCCAGGGATATAGCTCAGCAGCTCAAGCACCTGCTTAGCAAGGGCAAGGTCCCAAGTTCAATCCCTCGATCTCTGCTGAAAAAAAAAAAAACAAAAAAAAAAAACTGGGACAAAAAGCACCAGGAGCTTGTCTGGAAGCATGCACTTTGCTTTGACACAGTCCTGCAAGGGGGACAACCCACGGCCAGCCTGGAGCTGAGGCTGTGTGGCTGCAGGAGGCTTGACAACCCTGCCCCCACCCTAGGCTATCACACCGGCACCAACTTTGAGACAGGCTTGGGCCTGTGGAGCCACTCAGACGGTCCGGCCTGGAACCTCAGCACCAGCAGCCACAAGGGCCCAGCCTGGCCACACAGAGACCACAGCCGGAACAGTGCACAGGGTGAGGCCCACAGGGACCCAACCATGGCCTGATCACCTGGCCACAGCCAGAGGCAAAAGCCCATGCTCACTGTCTCCCCCAGGGTCCTTCGTGTTCTCCACAGCCAAGCCCGGCAACCCGGCTGTCCTCCTCAGCCCCCAGCTGCAGGCCTCAGGCTCCCACAACTGCTCGGTGAGATGCCTTAGGGCCTGGGCCCTGGGCCCTGCTTTCTTGGTACCACAGGGGGTCCTGACTAGCACAGTCCCTTCCAGCTCGTCTTCTACCACTACCTGCATGGGTCCAAGGACGCCCACCTTGAACTGCTCCTGTGGATGCAGGGCCCTGGAGCTCCCCAGGCCCCAGTCCTGCTACGACAACGACATGGCGAGCTGGGAGCAGCCTGGGTCCGGGACCGGGTGGACATTCGGAGTGCCCACCCCTTCCGGGTGAGGCTGGCCAGGCAGCAGCACGGGACACGGGCAGGGCGTAGGGAGCTCCACCACACAAGTAGTTAGCTGGGGGTCTTTCATGGACCTTTGAAGGAGCCAGAAATGTTCACAGGGAGAGGGGACACGGGCTGGGAACATACTCGGGAGTGAGCTCAGAGGGGATCAGGCACCCCTGAGCACAGCCCCACACTCTCAGATCCTCCTGACTGGTGAGACGGGTCCTGGAGGCATCGTGGGGCTGGATGACCTCATCCTGTCTGACCACTGCACAATCATAGCAGGTGACCTGTCTGGCCTTGCCCTGCCCACCTACCTGTTGGAAGAGGCAAGTGCCTGTGACCCAGCTGACCCCAATTCTGCCTGCAGGAGCTGCTCTGTCTCCTGGGCCTTGGCCCAAGGCTCACCGCCCCCGGCAGTCCAGCCCGCAGGGTTCCTGCGAGCTGGGGCAGCTGGCCTGCGGGGACCTGTGTGTGCCCCCAGAGCAGCTGTGCGACTTCCAGCCACAGTGCGCCCAGGGCGAGGATGAGCGCGAGTGTGGTAGGCAGCAGCCAGTGGGTGTGTGCACAGGAGGAGTCTGGGAACTCGGGTCTCGAGGCCCAGCCACCCCAGCCCCACTCTGTTCTAGGCACCACAGACTTCGAGCAAACTTCTGCAGCTGGCGGCTGGGAGGACTCCAGCATAGGGCGGCTGCAGTGGGGACGACAGGAAGCCCAGGGGATCAGGGCTGCCCCTGGTGAGGCCTGCGGGGTCCCCAACCCAGAGAGAGCCCCTGAGCAGAGGGTCCCCTGGAAAGCACAGCTGTAAGTCCTTACTCTTGCCCAGGACACTTCCTGTCCCTGCAGAGGGCCTGGGGGCAGCTAAGGGGTGAGGCCCGGGCCCTCACACCCCTCCTGGGCCCCTCTGGCCCACACTGTGAACTCCACATGGCCTACTACTTCCACAGCCACCCTCCAGGTACTGCCCCTCCTGCCCCTGTCTCCTTCCCTGTGCTTGGGGGAGGGGTGCAAAGCCCCACCCTCCTGACCCCTCGCAGGCTTCTTGGCTTTGGCCCTGGTGGAGAGTGGCTCCCGGGAGCTGGTGTGGCAGGCCCCAGGCAGCAGCTCTGGGGCCTGGACCGTGGTCAGGGTCCTCCTTGGGGCACACCACCGGCCCTTCCGGGTAAGAAGGGCATCCTGGGTAGGGGTTTCCCAAAGAGCCAGCTCTGACTTACAGTTCCCTCCCTCTACTCCTAAAGCTGGAGCTGGTCGCACTGGTGGACCTGGAGGCCCCTGGCCAGCAAGGCGCTGGGATAGACAATGTGACCATGAGGGACTGCAGCCCCACAGTGACCACTGAGAAGGACAGAGGTCAGTAGGGCCTGCCCAGCCTACATCCGGGGACCCCAGGAACCCCTTGTTCCTCAGGTCTTGGGGAGGTTGCAGTTGGGGTTTGTGCTGACACTGCTGCCCATCCCCAGAGGTCACCTGTAACTTCGAGCGGGATATGTGTGGCTGGCACCTGGGCCACCTCACAGATGTCCACTGGCGCCGGGTGGAGAGTCACAGCTTTGGGAATGACCACACCACTGGTCAAGGTAGGAAAGGCCTCAAAACAGGACCCTGGCACCCTGGAAAGAGGGAGAACTTCAAACTAGTACTCCCATTGCCAGGAGGACCCCAGGCCCAGAGGCCCTCAGCCCTGGGGGACCCTCATACCTTCGCATCTCTCACAACGGAGAGTTGAGGCCTAGAAAAGTCCTTGCAGCCTGCCTTGGTTCCCCACACAGGCTTCTTCATGCTTCTGGACCCTGCCCAGCCTCCTGCCCTTGGGCGCCGTGCCCACCTGCTCACAGGGCCCCAGGTGCCAGCAGCCCCTGAGCAGTGTCTCAGCTTCTGGTTCCAGCTGCATGGGCCCCAGATTGGTGAGCAAGCATGGGCATAAGGGAGGCCTACGTGGGCCGTAAGGGCTCAAATGTGGGGCTTCATCCCCTCCAAATCTCATTTCCCCCAGGGACGCTGCGGCTGGCCATGCAGAGGGACGAGGAGGAGGAAATTCAGCTCTGGTCTGGGTCAGGCACCCACGGCAACCGCTGGCACCAGGCCTGGGCTACCCTGCGCCACAAGCTGGGGCCCAGCTCCAAGTACCAGGTGAGTTTGGCATGGGGGAGGGAGCCAGGCCTTGCCAGCTGACACCCTGCACCCCCAGTTGCTATTTCAGGGTGTCCGGGATGGGTATGACGGCATCATGGCACTGGACGATGTGGCCGTGCGCCCTGGCACCTGCCCAGCTCCCCGGCGCTGCTCGTTTGAGGAGTCCACCTGCAACTTCTCCACGGGTGGGCAGGGCTTATGGAAACGCCAAGCCAGCATCTCAGGCCCTGCCACCAAGGGCCCCTGGGCAGACCACACTACAGAAACAGCCCAAGGTACAGCCTGCTCCTGGGTGGGCATGGAATGGGCTCATGCCATCAGCTGACACAGGCCTCACCAGGGCACTACATGGTTGTGGACACAAGCCCAGACACGCTGCCCCAGGGACACGCAGCCTCTCTGACCTCAGAGGAGCACCTGCCCCTCCCCCACCCCGCCTGCCTGACCTTCTGGTACCACCTGAGCCTGAGCAGCCCAGGTGAGAGGCCACGGGGGGCGGTGCCCTGCTGTGAGGGGTACAGCATGGCTCTGCACGAGCTGGGCACCTCCCCTTGGCACCGCAGGCACTCTGTGGGTCCGAGTGGAAGAGGGCACACGGCACCAGACACGCAGCATCAGTGAGCATGGCGGGCTTGCCTGGCGCCTGGGCAGCATGGACGTGTGGGCCGAGCAGGCATGGAGGGTGAGCAGCTAGCACAGGCTGGTGAGGGGCTGCCCGGAGGGTCACCTGCTCCCAGTGCAGCACCAGCCTTGCTCCACAGGTGGTATTCGAGGCAGTGGCTGCTGGTGTGGAACACTCCTATGTTGCGCTGGATGACATCCTCCTCCAGGATGGGCCCTGCCCTCGGCCAGGTGGAACCCTGCAGTGGCCCTCGATCTGTACCAAGCCCAACTTCCCTGGCCTGGGCCTGGGGTGGGGAGGCACCTGAGGCTGATAGCCAGGGAAAGCCACTCATGTGCCATCTCCTCCAAGGGTCCTGCAACTTCGAATCTGGTCTGTGTGGCTGGAGCCACCTGGCATGGCCAGGCCTGGGTGGGTACAGCTGGGACTGGAGTAGTGGTGCCACCCCATCCCGGTACTCCCAGCCTGCCGTGGACCACACTCTGGGCACTGAGGCCGGTGCGTACCAACTGGCAGCTGGAACTGGGAAGGGGTACCCGGAAGCCACTCCACACATGGCCAGCTGCTCCACACAGCACAGCCCTGCCACTCCCTTTGGCCAGTGGCTACAGGGCTGGACCCAGCCTGGCACCTGTCCTCTTGTTCCCAGGGCATTTTGCCTTCTTTGAGACCAGCGTGTTGGGTACTGGGGGCCGCACGGCCTGGCTGCGCAGTGAACCCCTTTCAGCCACAAGGGCCTCCTGCCTCCGCTTCTGGTACCACATGGGCTTCCCGGAGCACTTCTGTGAGATGGCTCTGCCCAGGGGATGGGGTGGGAGATGGCTGCAATGGCCAAGGCCCAACCTAACCCACCTCACCCCTCTTCAGACAAGGGCGAGCTCCGAGTGCTCCTGGTCAGCACCAGGGGCCAGCTGGTGGTATGGGCCCGGGGTGGACAGCTGAGACACCAGTGGCTGGAGGCCCAGGTGGAGGTGGTCAGTAATGAGGAGTTTCAGGTAAGGCTTTGGGGCCCTGGTGGGCCGTGTGTCCTGCCCCTCCTGAGGGCTCCTCCCTCACCCAACAGGTGGTGTTTGAAGCCACTCTGAGTGGTCAGCCGGTGCAGGGGCCCATCGCGCTGGATGACATTGAGTATCTGCCCAGGCAGCACTGCCAGTGGCCTGCCCCAAGCTCAGGTGAGCCCTGAGCTGGGCCCTCACCCGCTGTCCATGGAGCTGCTTGGCTGGGCCACTTGGGGATGCCTGCCCAGGTTCCTGCCTAGGGCACAGGGCTCATGCTGTGCAGCTGCCATTCTATTATGGAGTTCCAGTGAGCTTGGGTGCCTCTCCAAAGACATCACAGCCAGCAAGGGCAAGGGGCCAGGCCGTGCTGACTTCCTCCACACCTTGAACTCCTGTCCCTGGTCCCTGTGCTCTGACTGCAGAGGACACGGCAGTGCCCATGCTGGTGGCAGCTGCAGTCAGTGGGGCCCTTGTCTTCCTGATACTCCTGGTGCTGCTGGGACTCGCAGGGTGGCACTGGCTGCGGAAAGGAGGCGGATGGCCCTTCTGGAGGAAAAAGCACTCTGCAGCACCAGGCTTTGACAACATCCTCTTCAATGCGGTAGGAGCCCAGGACAGGGGTTGGCCCCAGCAGAGCCCTAGGTCTCTCCTGCCATGGTCACGAGGCCCCTCCCTTCCTCTAGGATCAAGTCACCCTGCCTGCAGCTGTCACCGGTGACCCATAAATCATCAGACCAGCCCCTGGCCCTTCCTGTGTCACCTCCACAATTCTGCCCAAGGCCAGACAGCTATGCCCCTGCCCAGTGAGGTGGCTGGGGATCCCTACTGCACAAATAAACACCCCATCCTCAAGGGCAGCCCGAACTCTCATGCTGGGTCTATGTCTAAGCCTGGCCTCGGGACGGGAAGACAGCTCAGTGGAATAAGCACTTCCCTGGCAAGTGCAAGGGCCGGAGTTCAATCCCCGGTTCTGCCAAAAACAAAAACGCATCGTAAGCCTGGCCTCAGGTCACCTAAGGGAAGTATGTGGGCTTCTCTGCTTCTCAGAGCAGCTTAGGGAGGAAGTGAGAGCTCAGGGCCTTGGGTGACAACAGGCAGACCTGAGGCAAAACAGACACAGGGGCCCAGCTGGACACAGCAGCAGTCTTCCCCACAGGCAGACTGGCTGCTGGCCAGAGGGAGCTGGGTGCTACCCAGGGTGAAGACCGCCACGCTGGGAGCAAGGTCCCTCAAAACTCCTGAGCAGATGACAGGAGAGTCTGAGGGGACACTCCCCTGTACATGTGTGGACACCACCAGGGATCTAAGGAAGCAAAGCTGCCTGTTGCTATTTGAGTTGGTCCTGCAGTTCTGTCCCCATGGCACCTGAGCACTGTCTCTGGGAGGGGCCACCAAGCTGGGGAGCCAGGTGTTGCCTTCTGCCACGCTGGGTGCCTGCCTGTGCCCTCATCTGGGGAAGGCGGCAGGCTCACGGTCAGTGCCACCTTGTGTCTGTCAGTGCCACGAGGCTGGCTGATGCTGCAGTCCAGGTGACATTTCTGAATGCAGGGGCCAACTCCAGATCTGGAGCCTCTCTCAGGAAGCTCTACTTTGCCCTCCGAGATGGCACAGTGGCAGAAGCGGGCCATCCTCTCATGAGGTGGCCTTGCAATGCCCTGGCCTCACACTACAAGTGCTAGCAGCAGGTGGCACATGCAAGAGAAGGTGCCACTGTAGGCCCCAACTGGAGGGACGGAAGGCCAGAGGAAAGAGCCAGGAATCAGGCTTCACAAGGTTTCTTTGTTTGACAGCAGGGTGGGTCGGCTGCTGGCCTGACCCGTGTTCCACAGGGCCGTGTGGCAGCCTCCTCAGTGCTGGCCTCGGGGACCCCAGCAGGATGGCTCAGCCGGAACGTGCTGTTTCGAGGCTTTGTGCTCATTTCGCCCGTGGGCCCTTCTCTATGGGCTTGCCGATGTCCTTGCCCCTGAGCTTGAGGCCTACAAGAGGGCAGAGGCCACTGACCACCCTGCAGTCCCACCCACGGCCCCAGAGTACACACTCAGCCCTGGCCCCACTGGGCTCCTCTGCACAGCATCTTCCTAATTGGAAAGGCTGCTGCCAGCTGTGATTCTGAAGGGTAGGGGATGAGCCTCTGTCCAGCAGAACCCAGCGAGCTTTCTGGACCATGTGTGTGAGGACTGTGGGGTGCACTGCAGGAGCCCACAGTAGCACAGAACCTGAAAGCCCTGAGTTTCTGAAAGACCCGAGTTCCCCAAGAAGCCAAATGTGTGCAGAATCCCAGGAGGTTGGCTCAAGGGGGGAGGGCCCACCCACTCAGGAGGGCGCCACCCTGGCAAGAGGCCAGGGACACTCACCAATAGCTCTCTCAATTTTGCCCAGAACCTGGTTGTTTGGAATGGCCCGTCCACTCTCATAGTCTGCGATGACTTGTGGCTTCTCGTTGATTTTCTAAGGAGAAGGTATCCACTAAACATGCTGGCCTGGAGACACACTACCTTCGGAGAGGCTAGGGTCCCACCCGGCACAGCTGCATCTTACCCCACAGCTGCTCTGCCCTGGCTGGCTACAGGCCCTAGGCTACCAGGGGAGAGACAAATGAAACCCCCCAGCCCACAGGCAGGAGCCCACCCACCCAATACTCTCCTATGACCCCTTCCCAGACCCAGCACCACAGTAGCCTCACCGTGGCCAGGTCCTTCTGCGTCAGCCCCTTACTCTGCCGGCCCCGCTGGATCACTTTGCCCACCTCCAGGGTCACCCGGTCGTGGTGCAGCTCCTCCGTCTCCCGGTCCAGCTTGGCTGTGTTCTTGGTGATCGAGTGCTGCTTGTTCTGCCCGGCAGCCCCTGGAGTTGGGTCCGCAGTTAATGTGGGAGAAAAGTTTCAGAACAACCACGTGGCTGACACCTCCACATCCACCACGACCCAGGGAGCCAGGCTGCCCCCAACCACTGAGTCCCACCCAGAGTGTGCCCAGAAGCCCTCGCCACCTCCACTCCAGAGGTCCCCAACCACGCTCAAGCCAGACAACTCAGGGCATGTCCTGGTTTACGAGTGGACAGGTCATTTCCTGTGTGTACCTACATTTCTTGGAGGTCTCCACATCTTCACCTCGTCTCTGAGCCGCTAAGATGGCCTAGAAGATTAGAAAAATGGATTTTAGTGGATACCAGTTTGCCAGCGCAGGCAGACAGCGCCACCACCATGAGCAGGTCAGCACGCTTCCAAGGGCTCTGGCTGCGCAGGGCTGGGCTCCAGGCTCAGGCGCCTCACAGCCCATCCCTCTCGATCCATGTTTTCAGTGACCTGTGGCCAACCCCACAATATTACATGGAAACTTCTAGAAATAAAAAATGTATAAGGTTCAAATTGTTTATTTTCAGAAATGTGACACACTCTCTTGCCATGTCACATTCCCCACCTTGTCCTGCTCAGGATGCGAGTCCTATCCATGCTGTAGATGTCAGCTCCTATTCTTCACCTAGCCACCGTCTTGGTGCCCAGACTGACTGTTACAGCAACAGCACTGTCGTCACGCCCTTGGGTTCCAATCTCGCACCACACTCCCCCCAGCTCTGCACCTCACCACCTGGGCACCGCGTGCCGACCGCGGTGGGGGCGACACACCAACAGGAAGCTGCGTTCACATGTATCATGGCAGAAGGTCAGAACCATCCCATTCTATTACTGCTGTTCTTCTCTTACAATGACAGCGAACAATTCCCAAATTAAAAGCTGTCCTAGAAGTGTTCTACTGAAAAATAGTATTTAGGACCTGGCATGACCCACAGCTTCAGGTATCCCCTGAAGATCCTGTGGGCCCTATATACAAGACCTCCACCACAGGCCAGGCAACTCACCATTGACTTCTAGCTAGACCTTCCTGTGTGACACTGGTTTGCACTGCTACCAAAGCCTCCAGCAAAAGCAGGAGGAAGCTAGCACGGCTGGGCCTCCTTCTGAGTCTGGCTCCTAACTAGACAGAGATGACGCACCCCGTGAAAGCCTGCGGTCTCCCTGGAAACATGACCAAGAGCAGTGATGCTCGGGCTCCGTGGTCACCAAGGATTAACAGGCTGTATTTCTTGATGCGTCTAACACTTCAGAGGCACGACTTGGGGGCACTCTACCTTCCAGTCAGTTCACATGATTCCGGTCTTGTGGCTGTGAAGCTACACCAGAAAAGAGGATGAACTCGGGCACAGCTGCTAAGCCTGGGCTAGTCATGAACGCGGTCACCAGGGCCCCTGGCCAGGCCTGTGCTGGGTCTTGGGCACCTACCAAGGAGCTGCCCAGCCCGGCCGCCTCCTGATCCGGGAGCCCAGGAAGCACGCAGGGGGCTCCGCGAGCAGCAGCCCCAGCAGACATCAGCACAGCAAGCAGAGTCGCTGGGAGAAACCTCAGCAAAGGCAGGGCCTTGCCCCGGCCCCGGCTGCATCCCGACTCTTATCCCCATACCTGCCCAGCCTGGTCCCTAATCCGCCCAGGTCGCTGGCCTTCAACCCTTGCCCCGTGCCTGCCCTCTGCCCCAGTCCCTCCCCGAGCCGGCGCCCGCCCGATGCCGTGGCCCCCACGGCCCCCGCCCCACGGTCCCCGGGCCCCGCCGCCTATGCCCGAGGCCCTGCCTGCTCGGGCCGGCCCGGACGCCCCGCGCTGGCCAGGCACCTGCTTGGACTTGGCCTGCGCGGCCGTGGGGCCCTTCTTGCGCAGCACAGTCACGGTGTCCCAGTCGCTCTCAGCCATGGCGCGGCGGCAAAGCTCCCTCCGGCCGCTCGGGCAGCTGCTCCAAACCTACCTCAGCGACGCGACGTCCCCTCGTCGCCTCCCAGCTTCCGGCGCCTCGCCGCGGCCCCGCCCCCGGTTCCCATTGGCCAGTAGCTGGAGAGGCGTGCCCCTTCCGGATGTTGACCAATCCGCGCCGGTTCCTAGGAGAGCGCCGGACGCCGCGGGCTACGTGGGGCGGAGGACGTCGGGCGGGGCGGAAAAGGCTGCGGCCTGGGGAGCAGAGACGTAGGGTACGGGGGAGGGGTGTGGTCTGGGAAAGAGGAGGGAGATGAGATTTGGAAAGCAGGGGTTGGGGCGAGGACTAGGCGCTGGCTACCCTAGTACCGCTGCACTGCAGCTCGAACGCTTTACATCATCTATGTGTTATATTATGTAATATTTAACAATAACTGGTATAGGATGTTACAAGAATCACAAAATTCAGAATAACAAACGTATGAATTGACTGTTAGATGTTTCATTAATTGAATTTAGGAGCTGGGGAGAGACAATTGTTTGGAGGGAACACTGAGCAACATTCTCATCCATTTTTTTTTATTTTTTATTTTAAAAGAATCGAGTTATCTTATGTATAGGCATGGATTCTTTATATCATTATGTGTATCCAAAATGTACCAGTAAAACCTGGGCTAAGTTTCCCAGGCTGGACTTGAACTTGCAATCTTCCTGCTTCAGCCTTCTGAGTAGCTCTAACTATGGAATGCATCCCTAAACTGAGCGATCAAATGCTTTTGCTGGCTCTATTATCTGTATTAGGCTATCTTCTTTTCACTACCCTGCCAAGATTTTACAGATCCATTTTCTAGAAAAAGTGGAAGGATGCTTCAGACATTTATGTGCTTGAGTCTGTGTGTATCTAGTTGTTAGCACTGATATTGGCTTGGGCAAAATTTAAGGATTCCCACGAATTATCTCTGGGTTTATATACCCTGCCTCAGGTCTCTCTGTACTATAATGGTAACAGGTGCAGTGTCATTCCTGAAGAAAAAAAGATTTCTTGAGCCAGGTGTGGTGGATGCATGTGATCCCAGTGCTTGCAAGGCTGAGGCAGGAGGATCATTGTTTGAAGTTAAGACAGGGCTTAGTGAGACCCTGTCTCCAGAAAACAAAACAAGGGATTGAAGGGAGGGTAGTACATTGGGGGGAAAAAAAGAGCAAGTTATCTTATGTATAGGTGTGGGTTCTTTATGTATTTAAAATGTACCAGTAAAATCTGATTGAAGCAGTAACAATAATAAAGCTATCAAAAAGCGCTCATCCACCCGCTTGCTTCTGCTCTTGTTCCCTTTTTCTCTCCAGGGTCTCACTATGTAGTCCAAGCTAACCTTGAATTATGCAGCCCATATTAGCCTGAACTCATGATCCTCCTGCATTAGCCTCCAGAGTCCAGGGATTCCAGGCATGTACCAACACACCTGGCTTTCTTTCTTGAAATAGGGCCTTGCTATGCAGTTCAGATGCTGAATTTTTTTTTTTTTTAAACCAGGGATTGAACTCAGGCCCTGCGCTTGCCAAGCAAGTGCTTATTCTACTGAGCCTTCTCCCAGGCCCACTATGCAACTCAGGCTGGTCCAGAACTCACTAATGCTGCCTTAGCCTCCAGAGCACTGGGATTGTAGATGCGCACACCACACCTAGAACTATTTTGTTTCAAATTTTATTTTGAGACAAGGTCACTAAATTGCCCAAGGTGGGCTCAAGCTCTTTATCCTTCTGCCTTAGCCTCTATAGAGCTCTGAGATTCCCAGCATGGATTGTCCCATCCAGCGGGTCAGTCAACGAGGGTCACCTGGGAGAGGAGCGGGGAATGGAGGGGACAAAGGACAGGAGACGCGAGAAATGGAGACAAGACAGAATTCTGATCAAGTCTCGTTTATTCAAGGAAGCGACACGGCTTTTATAGCAGGGAGAGAGCGAGGAAGTCAGTGTCACCGATGACGTGCGCGTACTAAGGCAATCTTATAGGCTAGAGGCACTCATGTGATCCGCTGTGGCAGCTTTGCAGGAAGAGAAACCTATTTCCATAAGTCAATGGAGGCTCAGGGCTATCGTGCCTCCCACAGGTCCCCCTTTATATAAAGTATGGCTTCTGTAGACGGCTGATTCCCTTGAGGGGGCAGTGCCTGTCTTAGGTTGAGGCATTTCCTATACGGATCCGACTCAAACCTTACCCGTCATGGGAAGGCAGGGCAGCAAATGGCCCAGCTCCTGTCTTAGGTGGCAGTCAGTGTCTCGTACATGCCTTTCATTACCCGTCTCTGGCTAGCCTGACCATCTCACCAAGGGCGGGAGAACTAGGTTTCCAGACCCAGATTGTCATAAGCCGGGTGGACTCCAATACAGCACTCCCTGTCAGCCACCTCAAGCCTATGGTAATGGACCTGAATAGGTTTCATTAAAAGCTGAGCCCTCTGCCAATGAGTCAACTTGGTCTTGTAGGTCCTGGATGGAATGAGATAAAAACTGAACATCGTTAATCAGCTGATTGGATAGTTTGGTATAGGAGTGCACTGCTACTCCTAATCCTGCTGTACCTGTTCCTATGGCCGCTGTGACTCCTAGTCCTACTAATAAAGGGATGAGCTGGACTGCTCTCTTAGTGCGGCTGGTAGCATAATCAAAACCAGGGATTGGCACGGGCTCTTCTCCAGGGATGACATCTGTGTCAGGTAATAGGGTAGCCATGACACATAGTCCTGTCCAGTTGGCAGGTAAACATGTGAAGGCTAAACTTCCCCCACATATAAACACGTGCCCCTTCTTGGGGCAAATAGAGTCACTGTGATTGGACATCTGACTACAGTTAGTAAAGGTGACAAATCTAACATCAACAGAGAAACTATCATTGTGGGTGTTCTCCTAAATACAGAAGGAGTTTTGGAAAGCCACAGGCTGAACCCTAAAGGGGAGGCCAGCGCTACAATTCTGGTTTTTGAGATCTACAATGCTATGTGGGGTAGAATTTGAGGGAATAGCGAGGGACATGGGGGTGCCTAAGGTCATGCACAGCCAACAATCTTTAGCCAAATCAAGGCTTAGAGGCATTAAGGACTTTGAGAGTGGCTGTTGATTGTCCATTGGCATCCAAATTTTAAAAACTGAGGATGAATAAAGAATGAGATAAAATATTTCTAGATGACCCCCTTGTGGGGTACCATTCCCCCTTTTTTGTATTATAAGCATTTTTTAAGCTTTTATTAGTTCATATTACCCATTGATGTCTCTATAGAATAACAGACAAGTTATACTACTATGGTATAAGTTTTGATAGACATTTAGAAATCAAAACCATATAGAACATTGTAGTAAGACAATCTTGATGACATTTTGACATACTTAAAATATTTTGTTTTGTATAACACTTTTAACCAATCATCTCTACTTATGCAAAGTGTCTCCTAAGAGACTACTGAGATTATTGGGAGCTCCTCAATAAATAAAAAGCTTGGCCACACCTCTTATTCATTAACTGAACTCCTCTCTTAAGAATTTATTTATTTTTTTCATTCTAAAGAATTTTTTTGCCGGGACGTGGCGCAGGCCTGTAATCCCAGCATTAGGGAGGCTGAGGCAGGAGGATTGTTGTGAGTTCAAGACTAGCTTGAGCTACAAAGTAAGCTTAATTAAAGCCAGCCTGAACTGCATAGTGAAACCCTGTCTCAAAAAGACAAAAATAAAAATAAAAAAGAATTTTTGTTTAAGTAGCTTAAAACTTATGATGTATATAAACAATTTTAATATCACTTTAAGACTGTTAATTTAGGAAAAAGCATGCTTTCAAGTCTATATCTCAACTTATACTTTGAATAAAAAAAAGAAAAAAGGTAACAGCTGTTCATTGAAAAACACAGACACATAAACCCCTTAAAAAAAAAAATCAAGAGTGCACACAAATATTTGGCCAAATTAAATTATAGCAATTGTATTACAAGCTTTAGAAATTTTATAAATAGACTAGTCAGATTTTGTTATTCAATTATTAGAGATCTCTTATTAGAAAAGCTTGGAAGGAATGAAATTTTTCATTTATTTTGCATTTTTTGACAACACTGAAAAAATTTAAGTTAATTATTTTTACATATTTTATAACCTATTTAGACCTCATATTTCCATTTGGTCAGTTCCTTGAGTAGCCCTGGGCTGGATCCAGCCTGGTCACTGTTAACTTCTTTAGATCTGGCTCCACGTACAGCCTGACAGTACACTCTGGTATCCAATTAGGTTGGCTAGCATTCTCTGGAAAAACACAAGCACACCCTCTGCCCCAGGTTAGTTATGGACTGAGTCCCGTCCACTGTCCGGTATGGAGATCTCCCCAAAGGACCCTTCTAGGCCTTTTTCTTCTTGCCCGGTTTGTCGTTCTATTGCTGTAAAAGTATAAAAATTTAATAGTAGATGCTGACAAGTGCAATTGGCAGGATTGACTCCCCTTTGCTTTAACAGATTTTTGATCTTACAGTGGCCTTTGGAGGCCAGCCCTAGGCCTTTTATTATTTAAATGGTGTGCCAAATCAAGGGACTGTTTAAACCCATGGCTTTTACACATTAAAGTTTTACATTTGTTTGTAAAATATCAAAGCCTTATTTTTAATATTTTTAATTTAGGACAGTAAAAGAAGCAATCAAACTAGGAATTAAAAGAATTTAAGTAATCTTTTAAAATACCTTGGGGCAATGGCCTTACACCTTTGGAGCTGCCCCACCTAGAGGCCACACACATTTGCATTTGAAAAGCCATTAAAATGCTTTTCTTTTAAGCAATTTTTATTTTCTAACCAACTATTTAGTTTTAACAATTTCAAAATTTTCAGCAAAGATGACCAATTGTGCAACGTAAGAATCTGGAGTGGTTTAAACAATCATTTGGGTGGATAGAATTATAAGTTTGATTTTCCTGTATAACCAGCGCTGATTACACCAAACAAAACCTGGAGAAATTTAACACTAGGGCTATCTTTGGTTGATTTTACTTGACAGGTGTGCTGGTCCAGTGGCCAGGATCAGCTTAGTGTTCTTAGCCCTTAAAAAGGTTTTCTTGAGCCCACATTACCTGAAGCTTTACAGGAGCTGGGGCCCTGTAGCCGCGGCCTCTGCGGCTGACCCTACCTTGCAGACGTCTTGATTATTGGGACCTCCTGGTCAGCCCAGGAGGTGGGCATGAGCCCCCGAGTCTCAGTTTGCGCCCTTGCCCCTGACAGCGCCTGGTCACTTGAAACCAACTGTTTGCAATTTAAAAATTTGTCAAGTCAGTAAGTTTATCAGGGGGATAATGATCATCAATGTCCCCGCACAGGAGGCCAAGGCCACACGCCAAATTGCCTTGCTTCTAACAGCCAGTCAACTTCCTCTCTAGAGAAAGGCTGGATGATACAATCAGGTTCCTGCTTTCTACCTAAAATTGTAAGATCGGAGACAGCCTGATAATAAGGCTCAAGGTCCCTTTTTGGTGTGGTCGACAAATGTATCCACACCAGGGGGGCGGTTTGCCAGAAAACAGCAGTAGGGGAAGACTCAGTTCTGAAAACCAGGAATCCCAAGGGCTTTTCGTAACTTATAAAGGTGATTGTTCTCGGATGGCATTTTCAACCAGGCTTAAAGCCTGCCTGCCCTCTGGGGAAGTTTACGAGGGGATGTTGGGTCAGCATCACCTTGTAGGATGTCATATAAGGGTTTTATTTCTCGTTTAGGAAGTTTTAAATAGGGCATGAGCCAGTTAATATCTCCTAAAAGTCTCTGAAAATCATTTAAACTAGTCAATTTATCTAACCTTAGCTGTAGTCTTTGCGAAAAGATCTGGGACCCCTTCATCTGAAAGCTTAGATAAGTGTAGGGGTCCACGAGTTGAACCTTGTCGGTGGCAATTTGTAGCCCTCTATTGCTTAAAGTTTGCTGTAGCTCTTGATAACATCGTAGGGTAGCAGTTTGATCCTTTCCAGCTATCAATTGTCGTCTATGTAATGGATGATACACATCCCTGGCCAATGGTCTCACATTCTGCATGATCGTGGCCACAAAGGGCTGGCACAAGGTGGGACTATTTGCCATTCCCTGAGGCAAAACGCGCCATTGAAATCTCTGCAAGGGAGCCTTGAAATTGGCAATGGGTAAGCTAAAGGCAAAATGTTTCTGATCCTCTGGATGGAGAGGAATGTTGAAAAAGCAATCTTTTAGGTCAATAACCACTTTAAAGTAATTAAGAGGTATGGCCAGAGGCGAAGGGAGGCCTGGTTGCAGGGCCCTCATCACTACCAGTTTTGTTTACTGCCCTAAGGTCCTGCAAGAGTCACCATCTGCCTGACCTTTTTCTAATCACAAAGATGGGTGTATTCCAAGGGGAATTACTGGAAACAACAGCGTTGAGCTGTTCCTGCACCAGCTGCTGAGCGGCCATCCATTTTTCAGTTGTAAGGGGCCATTGATCGACCCACACAGGATCATCTGAAAGCCAGGCGATTTCATCTGCATGAGCCACAGGAAGGTCAACAGCTCCTGCTAAAAAGAACCCAGGCCCGCCTTGTCATTTTTTGGTGTGACTTGTATTGGTACTGTTTTGCGATTCCCGAATTGGTCTTCTCTAATCCCTGGCCTGGCAAATATCCCTTGTTCAGCATTTGTGCAGTGATAACAGAGTTAGGATTACCTATAATCATTCCTACCTGAGAGAGGAGATCTCTGCCCCAAAGGTTAACTGGCAGTCTACCTATAACATGGGGCTGCATGGTGCCCTGGTTGCCTTCTTGAACTTTCCATGTTAGGATTTTTGCACTTCTTTTGGGATTTGAGCTCTGGCCTATATCCCCTGGAGGTGAGTCAGTGTGTCATGCAAAGGCCATGGCCCTGGCCAGTCCTCTGCCCTAATGATGGTGATGTCAGCACCCGTATCTATTAGGCCAGATAATTGCTTGCCATCCAGGCAGAAGGTCATTAGGGGTTTTTGCAGTGAAATCCCCAAAAGATATTTGAGGACCCAAAACCCTGACTTCCCCTTGACTGAGCCATAACAGGGTTTATATTAGTAGCTAGTGGCAGGAGAAGCAACTGGGCAATCCTTTGGCCAGCAGAGACGCTAGTGACACCTGACAAAGACGAAACCATGATTTTTTTTTTTTGTCTTTTTGAGACAAGGTCTCACTATGCAGTTCAGGCTGGCCTTAAGGTCACTTTGTAACTCAGGCTGGTCTCAACTCAAACAATCCTCCTGCCTCAGCCTCCCAGAGTGCTGGGATTACAGGCATGCGCCACCACACCCGGCTGAAACCATGATCTTAGTCTCACCCAAATAATCATTATCTATCACTCCTGGAATGACTTGAAGGCCCTGAAGTGCCACAGTACTGCGTCCAATCAAGAGGCCAAAGGTATTTTTAGGCAATGGGCCAAAAACACCCGTGGGGAGGGCCTGAATTCCATCCTCTGGGGTCAATACTGTTTGGATGGTGGCACTGAGGTCCAACTCTGCACACTCCCGGGAGTGGCTCTGATGAGGTCTGAAATGGATTGTTGGCGGGAACACAGCGGATTGCCCCATGATTTTTGTCTGGATGCAGGGGCCTGGGGCTGGCCCCTCTTCCTATTTCTCTGGTTTGGGGGAAGAATATTGCCATCTTTATCCCTTTTTGACTTGCATTCATTTGCCCAATGGTTACCCCGCTTGCAACGTGGGCAAAGCCCCAGTTGTTTGTGTCCCTCTCGCTTCTGCTCCTTTCCTCTACAATCTTTAGCCACGTGACCAATTTTTCCACAATTAAAACACTTAACTTTGTTCTTCTCCCTCTGAGAGAGAAGTTGCCTGACAGTACATCCCTGCCACGCTGCAGCCATGGCAAGACCCTGTTGGTAGGCTGGCCCTATTCCTGCACAAAGGCGGATATAGCCCGAGAGGTCAGACCTCTTTTTGTGGGGGCGTATTGCAGCCTGGCACGCTGTATTCGCGTTCTCAAAGGCCAGTTGTTTAATTAAGTCAGAATTGGACTCCACACTGCCAAACAATCTTTCAGCTGCCTGAAGCAGCCGATGTGTGAATTCCGAAAAGAGCTCCTCTGGACCTTGTATAATATTGGTCAATGAAGCAGTAGCTTTCCCATGGGAGGGTATTCTTATCCATGCTCTATCAGCGGCTACATGAACCTGAGCAAACAGCCCTGCATCATATCGGGATTGGGCCTCAGTGGTAGAAAAATCCCCTGAGCCGGCCAGCATGTCATAAGTCCAGCTGTTTCCGGACTCTGCATTTCTCTTTGCTATGGAATCACAATTCTCAAGGTATTCCGACTTCCAGAGCAAATAATCTCCACCAGATAAAGCGGCCTTGGCTAATGTGTGCCAGTCCTTAGGGGTGAGCCATCCTTGGGTCATGGAATCCAGTACAGTGAGTGTATAAGAGGCTGTCGGGCCATACTGTGTGACAGCAGCCTCTAACTCTTTTAGCAGTTTTAGATCTAAAGGTGTGTGCCTTCTGATAGTCGGAGGCTGTTCCCCTTTGGTTCCCCTGCTTTGTGTTTTGGTTAGAGGAAACACCCTGTCGGCGACCATCTGGTTCTTAGGATTTGGCCCAGAAGGGGGAAGTAAAATAGTGGATGCCTCGTGGTCAGCCCTCTTACTGCGAATTACTGCAAGCTTTTGGGCGAGGTCAAAACACTGTTTCTCCAATTGAAACTGTTTCTGGAGGTCTCTAACTTTATTTTCTAACCCCTTAATCACGTTAGAAGACGCCCCTTTTTCCTTTAAGTTCTGAGAGGGTGGAATCTGTGGCGATGGCGGGCAGTATCTAGCGGCCTCATCGCCCAGGGCTTTCCAATCTACAGCTTCCTCCTCAGAGCCGCCATTATTAAGTGTCAGATTCTGAAGGGCGGACAAATCAGGGCACGCGCTGGGAACCTCGGGGGCAGTGAGCGGCTCGGAAGTCACAGCCTCTTTCCCAGGAGGAGCAAGAGTAGTCAGCTCCCCCGAGTCCTCCTCCTCAGAGGAGAGAGAGTCAGAGTCCGCCTGGGAGGGAACCGGCGTGGAAACAACCTGCTTTATCCGGGGATCCCAGTGCCTTTGCTGGAGAATCTGATTAATAAGATTCCAGTAGGAAAAGGCAGTTACAGGAACCTTCTCCGGCCCGAAGACCCTATAGCAATCTTGTAGGGCGTCTCCCACCCACCGCCATCTTTTAGAGTCGATCGTTCCCTCCAAGGGGAGCCAAGGGCACACTTTATGTATAAACTGAAAATATTCACATAATTGTTTTGCTTCAACCTTTACTCCTCGCGCCTTTAATGCTTTGCTTAAACTGTTCGCAAAAATCTCATGTTCACTTAAATCCTGTCCCATTGTCTGAGGGAGGGGAAACAAGGGTTCCGTCCACTTACCGAGGTTCAGACGTCGCAGCAGGCCCCTGCGGCGCGGGCCTCTTTTACTTCCACTCTTGAGCGCTCACTAGGACGGTTCCGTCATGAATCCTCAGTACCAGGAGCCCCACACGTTGGGCGCCACTTGTCCCGTCCAGCGGGGAAGTCAACTCGGGTCACCTGGGGGAGGAGCGGGGAATGAAGAAAAGGACAGCAGACGCGAGAAAAGAACACAAGACAGAATTCTGATCCAGTCTCGTTTATTCAAGGAAGCGACACGGCTTTTATAGCAGGGGAGAGGACGTCAGCGTCACCGATGACGCGGGCGTACTGAGGCATTCTTATAGGCTAGAGGCGCTCATGTGACCCGCTGAGGAAGTATGCGGCAGGAAGTCAGGACGTGGCAGCTTTGCAGGAAGGGAAACCTATTTCCATAAGTCAATGGAGGCTCCGGGCTATCGTGCCTCCCACAGTGGATCACCATACCCAATGAGCACAATGTCTAGTTTTCCCACACGAAGAAAGAAAGGACAATAATCTGAATGTGGTGCTGCATGCTGTGTTTACTCATGCAAATATCACATCATACCCTGGAGATATGTACAACTGTTTTGTCAGTAAGTAATTTTAAAACAACCTGGGTGTGGTGGGGGGGGCCTGTAATCCTAGATATGTGGCAGAAAATTGCAAGTTCAAACCCAGCCTGAACAATTTAGGGAGACCTTTTCTCAAAAGACTTGGAGGCCAGACACAATGGCATACACCTATAATCCCAACACTTGGGAGGCTGAGGCAGGAGGATTGTGAGTTTGAGTCCAATCTGTGTTAAAAGGTGAGCTCAAGGCCAAGAGCTGCATAGCAAGACCCTGTCTCAAAAAAAACAAAACAAAACAAAAAAAAAAACAAAAAAAACCATAGAGGTGTGGCTCAGAGGAAGACCGCTTGGCTGGGGATTACAAGGCCCTGGATTCAACCCCTAACTGGAAAAGGAAGAGGAGTGACCAGGCCAGGCCAGGGCTTAAGGCCTTGGTCCCTGCTGGCTCCTCCTCTGCCCTGGGCCGGCCTGGGGGTGGTACACATCCCCGTAGTCTTCACACGGGTAGTGTACAAGGTGAGTTTTTTGTGACCCGATATGTGAACAATCTCTGCTCCACCGGGGCTGGGCTGAGGTCCACTTGAAGAACCATGGGTTAGAAAGTGTAGGCTCCCCAGAGTCGGACCCACTCTGCTGTTTGTTTCCTCACATCCAGATCTGGGGGAAGCCTTGCACCCCTCCAGTGAGCCCCTCTGCCTGGGCTCCCGTCCTGGGCACGTCCAGGGCCATCACCTCCACAGTGCCCTTCAGCCTTGCGAGCTGCACTGTGGCTTCTCCCTGCTCCTGCAGTGCAGCACTTGAGGCCCTTTGCGCTCTGGAGAGCGGCGCCTCCGTTTGGGATCTGTCATCTTGTGCCACTTGGCTGATTTTTCTCCTTTGCTTCAGTTTGAATGTCTTCCCCAAAAGCTTGTGTTGGAAATTTGAGCCACAGACACCGTGTTGGGGGCAGGGCTAACAAGAGGGGACCAGGCCAAGGGGACGGAGTGAATCACCCTTACCATGCCTGACCCCACACTTGTGATCTCAGCACTCTAGGAGGCTGAGGCAGAAGGGTCACAAGTTTGAGCCCAGCCCGGGCAACTCAAGAATCAAACAAGAATTACGGATGCAACTCAGTGTGCCACCACACCTGGACTTGTATTTTTTTTAATATAAAATATCCAGTCTCCAGTATTTTATTACAATAGCTCTAAACAGACCAAAATGTTCATTCCTATCTTTGGGACTTGCTCAAAGGTTTTAGAGTTCCTGGTTGAGACTGTGTGGTAGTTAACTGATTGTATAAATTTGCGTAAGAAATAAATGGAATTGACATAGTTCTGGGTGTGGCTGAAGGGACTTACTAAATATGGAAGCCCCACTGTGGGTGTGAGTGGTACCAACAGTTGGCTTGTCAGGCCAGTTGGAATGGAATAAAAGGGACAGAGAGACAGGCTCACTGCTGCCACCTGCTCTCTCCTGCTGCCTCCTGCCTGTTTTGCCATTCCTCCTGCCTGGAAGCCTGCTGACTGTGGAACGAACCCCTGCAAACCATGAGCCAAAATAACCCTTTCTCCATGACCTTGTGGGTGATGGGTTTTTTTCTCTCAGTAAAGAACTAAAACAGACTTTAGTGCCAGAGAAGTGGGGTCACTGCTGTGACCTACCCGGCCATGTAGGTCAGGAGCCTTTGAAACTGGCTGGTAGGAAGAATTTGGAAGGGTTTAGGGAAGCTGGCTGAGGAAGAAGTCCTGGAATTCCTCAAGCTGTACTTGATGTGGGGCTGGGATTTGGCTCAGCAGCAGAATGCTTGCCTAGCAAGCTGGGAGCTCTGCGTCCAGTCCTTGGCACCAAAAACAAAAAAGACCTCCCCTAAACTGCGCTTGGCGGAGAGCTGCAGTCGGGCCTGGAAGACCAGGCTGGGGATTTTTTGGTGGCCAGGTGTGGTGCTAGATGCTCATAATTCCAGCACTCGGGAGGTTGAGGCAAGAGGACTGCTTCAAATTTAAGGTCAGCCTGGTGGAGAGTTCAATGTCAGCCTGAAACATACAGCAAAATCCTGTCTCAAGAAAAAACAAAACAGGGCTGCGGAGATAGCTCAGCAGAATAAGTGCTTGCCTGGCAAGCACAGGGTCCTGAGTTCAATCCCCAGCATCACCAAGAAAAAAGAAGCAAAACAAATTGCAAGAGGAAATTTCTACTGGGAAGGACTCTGTTAGCTGTTGGACTTCAGGCCATGTATGCTATGCTTTGAAAGAAAATTTGTCTACATTTTGCTTGTGTCCTGAATTTTCCTGAAACAGAGTGGTGGACTAATGCATGTAATGGAAGAAATTTCGAGGTAGTCTAATGAGGTGGTGACATTGCTGCTCTTGGGGCTGTTTAGCCAGAACTAGGTTAATCTAGGGCAAATGGCTCAGCAGAATGATATACATTTTGAGTTTGGCCAAAAAGGCAGCTCCAGTAAAGTTATGGCCTAAAAGAAGAGAACTTAAGGTTTTTGTGTGTGTGTGTGTGTGTGTGTGTGTGTGTGTGTGTGTGTGTGTGTGTTACCAGGGATTGAACTCAGGACCCAAACCAGAAACATTTATTTATTTACTTATTTTTTTGGCAGAACTGGGGATTGAACTAAAGCCCTTGCACTTGCCAGGGAAGCACTTATTCCACTGAGCCATCACCCCAGTTCAAGAGAACTTGGTTTCTGAGAAGGAACAGGACAATAGAAAAGGTGGCCAGAGGCATTACAAGAACCACAGAACTTCACCCTTTGAAGCCCCACAATTGCAAAGGTGAAGAACTTTGCTTGGAGAAGAGAGCCACAGAGCACTTTTCCCTTGGGATTGAGTTCCGAGTGTTGAGATCCAGGCATTCCACCCTTACAGCCAAGAGTAGAAGCCTGGCTCCTATTCCAGCTGGTGGTAGGTCTTGGTGTCATCCACATGGTGCAGGTTTTAGGTGCATGCAGAATCCAAGAGTTGTAGGGCTAAGAAGGCTTCTACCTAGATTTTGTAAGACCTAGGAAGCCAGTGTGCTCTTAAGAGGACAGTGTGTAGAGCTGTGTGAATCTGAAGGTGCAGTGGAGACCCCAAAAGGTTGGAGAACCCAGGAATGGGATTTTACTTTTGTTGTTGTTGTTTTGCTGGTTTTCTTTGGTGCCAAGGACTGAACCCAGGGCTTCCAGCTTGCTAGCTAAGCATTATATCACTGAGCCAAATTGCAAGGGAAGTTGCAAGGGGTGAGCAAAGACAGAACGTATGGAGTTCACCGCCACTGGCAGTGCTACACAAGTGAATCTGTCTGAGCCCTCTGGATTCACATTAGCCACAGATTACCTCAGATGTCAGACATGAACTACATGAGTTAATGTTGTCCTGCTGGATTTTGGACTTATGCCTACAGGGTGTTCAGGGTCTCCCTACTAGATCAGTCTCGTATTGATCCGCCTGTTTACAGCCTCCCAAGAGCTGGGATTACAGATGCACACCACCACACCCAGTCTCAATTGTCATCTCAGCACACCCAGGAGAGGGGGGGCAACATGGCAGGCCTGAGGATCAAACCCCGAGCCCCTGTGCCTGCTTGCAGGCACTTTGATCCACTGAGCTATTTGGCTGGCCCTTGGACTTGCTTTGGGCTCTTCCTATTTTGCAGTATTGGAAATCGGAACTTGGGATCTTGTGTTTGCCAGGCAGGTGCTTATGCCACTGAGCTATATTCCCTGTCCCTAGGGTCTTCCTATCTCCCTATTTGTACCTTTTAGAATGTGATATTTACCTTGTGACATTTTATTTTTAAGTATTTAGCTTTGTTTTAGGGGTTGCAGCTAAGAGTTTGCCTTCAATCTCAGACATCATTTTGGGCTTGGGACTTCAGCAATGTTGAAACTGAGGGTTTTGGCAACTCGTACGATGGACTAAATTCTCTCTCTCCTGGCCATGTCAGTTTAGGCTGACCTTGGAGTCACGCAGGCTGACCTCCAACAGCAGTCCTCCTGCCCCAGCCTCTCCGATGGCACAATTACAGATCTGAGCTGCCCTGCCTAGCTAAATACCTTTTCTACAAAGGGATGCATGCGAGTCTCTTGGGGGCCAGCAACAGAATGTTACTGGTTGTACCTGGCTGTCTCCTCAAAGCCTTAAGGGGTCACAGGTGGGGCTTTTGGGAAATGGGTGGATCTGAATTGTATGAATATGGATTAAGGGCATGTGGACCTAAACTAGCCCACTGATCAGTTTTGCATAGTTGTGGCTGTGGATGATGGGAAGGCCCTGGTGTGAGTGGCACCACTCAAAAGGGTAGCAGCCTGGAAGAGATCAAAAGAGAGGCTGGCTTTGGCATTGTTCACTGCTGCTGTTTCCTGCCCACCAGGCCACAGACTATTTCTCTGTGATGTCTGCCCTGCCTTGGGGCCAGCTGTGGACCAAAACTTCTCCAAATTGTGAACTAAAGTAAACCTTTCTGTTACAGTTGGGGGTTGTGGGGGGAAAACAGTACAATACAGGACACATATTTTATAATATTTTTTGTCTGAGACAGGGTCTCATTATGCAGTTTAGGCTGGCCTTAAACTCACTTTAGCTCAGGCTGGTCTCAAACTCACAACAATCCTCCTGCCTCAGCCTCCAAGTGCTGGGATTACAGGCATGCGCCACCACACCCAGCTAAATTTTTTTATAATAGTCACCCAAAGAATCATACACAAAGTGCAGGAAATGTCTGTACACCAAAGACCAATGAATTCAGCTGAGGATCTGGATCCTAGCATACTGTCCTGTGAGTCCAGGTGAAGACCTACGGGTCCAACTGGAGGCCAAGAGCCCACAAGTGTCTGCTTCATGGATCTGCGCTGGGAAGGCCCAAGTCAGTGGTAGAAGCTAGAAAGCCTATGCCAGTGTGTTGAAGGATCTGTGCTAGCAGGCTGAGGGATCTGCACTGGAGCCAGGAAGCAATGCTCAAGGCAAGCACCAGAGCTCCCCCAAAAGTACCACAGCCATCCTTAGGGATAGTGAGGTCCTCAATGATGGGGACAGCCAAGTTCCCAACAGGAAAGCCAATGTGACAAGTTTTTCCAGGAGGCTGAGCAACATGCTGTCTTACCTCTGGAGCCAAGAAGTGATGCTCAAGATGAGGACCAGCGCCCCCAAGTGAGCCTGAGCCATTCTCAGCAACAAGGTCCTGAGCTCCTTTGACAAGAACAGCCAAGTTCATCAGGAAAGGCAGCATGAGGCCCTCGGCAGAACAGCCCACGAGACCTGGGAACTCCCTAACAGTTTCCCAACTGCTTCTAGCTTTTTTCTGTCAGTCCTCTTCTTATGCTGCCAACAGCTACGTTAGGCAGGCCGCCCACACCCAGCACCACGCTGGGTCACTTCACCTGGGTGTTACAAGTTGACCACCAGTTGTCAACTCACTGTTCTTTCTACCTTTAACTTGTAGGTGTTTGGTGTTTCATTTCAGGGAGAAGAAAGTAACTAAGACTTTAATGTTATTTTTTCTTTTCTTTTTTTCTTTTTTTTTTTTTTTTTGTACTGGGAATCAAACTTAGGGCCTTGTGCTATAGTTTTTCTTTTAAACTCCTTTCTTGGGGTGGGACATGTTGTCAAATGCCTGTAATCCCAGAATTTAGGTGGCTGAGGGAGGAGGATGGCTGAGCTCGAGGCCAGCCTGGATTACAAAGTGAGTTCAAGGCCAGCCTGAACTGCATGGTGAAACCGTCTCAAAAAGAAAATAAGTAAACTCTTTGTTTTCCTATTTGGGAATATTTCTTCAATGATTGTTTTTTAAATACTTTCAATTTTGTTACCATACTTTACATTTCTAGGACCTTATATTCTGTGTGTTTCTTTTTAAAATTTTCTTTTTTGCTGGGTGTGGTGGCGCATGCCTGTAATATATATATATATATATATATATATATATATATATATATATATATATATATATATATATTTTTTTTTTTTTTTTTTTTTTTTTTTTTTTTTTTTTTTTTTTTTTTTTGGTGGAACTAGGAATTGAACTCAGGCCCTTGTGCTTGCCAGGCAAGCGCTTATTCTACTGAGCCATCTTCCCGCCCTCTCCCTTTTTTACCGGAAAAAAATTTCTTTTAAGAGGAGAATCACACCGATGGCCCCAGCTGGCCCCAAGTTCCAGGCTCACCCAAGCCTGCTGCTTCAGGCCCCTGCGGAGCTGGCTTCATGACGCCTGCCAGGTCGTCTCCCTACACTGAGCCCCACGCTGGTTACTTCAGACTTGTGCTGGGCAGTCCAGGGAGCAGCTGCACCCAGCTTGGCCACCATCCGGGCCCCAGGTGCAAGACGCCGTCTCCACGCACACCCTGCTCAGCCCAGTGGCTGCTAGAGGACACAGCCACAGCATGGGCAGTGCTCCCATCAAGGCCTCAGTGGTTCTGATGTTAAAAGTAAGTCTGGGGGCTCTGGGCTCATTTGAACTCAGCAAAATGGATGCAGTCGTTATCAGACGCTGCACCTTGAGTGTGAGGCCCTTCCTAGCCAGGTCTGTGGCTGAAAGAAGAAACATTTAACCATTCGGTTTAATGAAAAGCATTCCTTGACCAAGGAGGAGGAAAAATAGATAAATGTGGCCCAGAACGTGCCACATCTTAGCGTAAGTTCAATTTTGACAAACTCATTGTCAAATTTGCAGATGCTGACACTCAAAAAGAGAAACTTGTATTTTTTTTTAATTTAAAAAAGCAGTACGGGGTCTGGCAGATATCTGGTTGGTCTAAGTGCCAGCATGGCACACACAAGGACCCAGGTTTGATCCCCAGTGCTGCATGCCATGCCAACACACTGTATAGTGAGACCTTGTACCAAACAAGGAAATAAATAAAAGATTTAATGTAAGTATCTTCTACTGTGTGTGTCCAAGGCTGGCTCAAAGTGATCCACCTGCTTCAGCCTGCCACACTGCAGAGATGACAGGTATTTCAACCATGCCATTTGTTTTTGGAGAAGTTCACTGAATGTTTTGCCCCACTGCTCTTTTTTATTCTATTTTCATCTTTTTTTAAAGAAAAAAAAATCAAAGTAATAGTGGGGTAACAATGGTTAACACAGTGCATATTGTCTTTAAATTAGTTATTCAGAAAAAAAAATTACTCAAGAGTATAAGATATGAACATCTCTAATTATCCAAACAATATTAACACAAGCCTGTTGTTTTTTTTTTTTTCAGTACTGGGAACTGAACTCACCACCTCATGCTTGGCAGGTCCTGTGCCACTGAGCTCTATCCCCAGCCAAACCTTTGTTTTCAATGAACTGAGAGAAATTAGTAGTATGACTATCATATAGATTCTCTCCCCTTCCTTTTCTCCATTCTCCCATCCCAGTTTCTCTTTCCTTTTTTTTTGGCAGAGCTGAAATTGAACTCAAGTTCCTTTGCGTGCCAGGCAAGCACTTATTCCACTGAGCCATTCCCTGGCCCTTCTCTTTCCTTTTGAAGTTGCTATTGCACAATATCTATTGTACATTTTCGATATGTACTCTTTCAGCTTTTCACACTAGGAAGACAATACAATGCTTATGTGTCTGTTTTGTTTCACATGTGTGTTTGTGTGGTACTGGGGATTGAACTCAGGACCTTGCATTTGCCAGGCAGGTGTTTATGCTGCTGAGCTATCTCCCAGGCCCCCTATTTCACTTACATGTATGGTCTCAAGTTGTATCCATTTACCTCCAGTTTATCCTTCTTTATGACTGTGGAATATTTCATTGTATAAAAAGACACTTTTTTTTAATCCGTTCCTCAGTTGATGGGCATCTGGATTTTATCCAAGATCTAGCTACTATAAATTGTGCTGCTATACACATGGGTTCACATATGTTTCTATGGATACCCAACAAGGGAATAGCTGGGTCAAACCAGACCTCTAATCTTGGTTTTCCGAGGAATTTCCACAGTGGTTGAACCAGTCTACACTCCCACCAGCAAGGTAGAAGGGTTTCTTTTTCCCTGCAGCCCTTCTAGCATTTGTTATTGGTTGATTTCCTGATAATAGCCATTCTTTCTGTGGTGAGATGGAATCTCAGTGAGGT
Organism: Ctenomys sociabilis; assembly: GCA_004027165.1. Taxonomy (NCBI): domain Eukaryota; kingdom Metazoa; phylum Chordata; class Mammalia; order Rodentia; family Ctenomyidae; genus Ctenomys; species Ctenomys sociabilis. Next base: position 16,897 of record PVKA01003096.1, on the reverse strand, counting down.
TTAAATTTGTATCTCTTACATGACCAGTGACGGGGACCTGCAAGTTAGTTCAGTTGTTTAAGTGCCTGCTCATGAAAATTCAGTCAGGCCAGGATACCATGGTTTGATCCCCAGTTCCACCTGCCTTACCAGACCCACCCTTAAGGCAGCCTGAGCCAGCCAAAAAAAAAAAAAATTCCTTCTCAAATGACCAGTGATGTTGAACATTTTCTCATATACTTACTTGCTGTTTGTTTTCCTAACTTGACAAATATGTATTCCTCTCAGCAGCCCACTTTTGAATTGGGTCTTTAAATTTGGAGGTCTGGGGCTGGGGAGATGGCTCAGTAGAATAAGTTGTTCCCTGACAAGTGCAAGGGCCTGAGTTAAATCTCCAGTTCCACCAAAAATAAATAATAAATAAATAAAATAAAAATAAATTTGGAGGTCTCATGTTTTTGAGTTCTTTATGTTTTCCATGGTAATCCTTTGTCTGGGAACAGCTGGCAAACATTTTTTCCCACACTGTGGATTGTCTCTTCACTCTCTGCTGCTCTTCTTCTGCTGTCCTGTGGTTTAGTCCCTGGTGTGAGTGTGGGTAGCTCTGGGAGGTGACCTGTTGGTCAAGTATGACAGGTTTCTCCCCAGCTACAGATCAATGTGGCTGGGCACAGCCAGGTGAGGGAAGGTGCCAGGAAGGGCAGGGGTGTACCCTGGATGGGCCCTGGTCTCAGGAAGCAGTGAGGACCAGACACAGGTGGGAGGCTCACAAGACCCAGGCTGCGTCACCTCTGCTGGGTAATGCCTAGTGGGTGGAGAGGCTCCTTGGGTCACCAGGACCATCCCAGGTATATGGTCAGGGTGACAATGCTGTGTGCCAACCTGGCAGCTGCCCTGCAAACCAGGCCCAGAAGAGCAGATCCTGCATGGGCCAACAGGTGGCGCACGCACAACACTGCAGACCCTCAGGGAGACATGGATACCAGAGAGCTCTGAGGCCGCCCCTATCCAGCAAGTGAGGGCATAAGATTGTCAGAATGCCCACAGGAGGCTGAGCGGGCTACCACACCTGAGCAATCTTAGAAAGCTTCTGATGCAGAAAAGTGCATGTGTGTGTTACTGGAGGCTGAATCCAGGGCCTTGGCACTGAACTAGATTCTCAACCCTTTTTAAATTTTGAGGTAGGGTTTTGCTAAATTGCTCAGGTTGAGTATGAACTTGGAATTTCCTGGTTCAGCATCCCAAAGTGCTAAGACTACAGCCATGCACCCCCACACCCAGCTTCCACACAGTCACATAGGGACACTGGTTATGGGGAACAGGTACCCTGGGCCATCAGATAGATGGCTGCTTCACCCTAAGACCCCAAGAGATACAGAGGTCTGGGTGTGGGAGGGAGTGGGGCCCTGGCAGGCTGGAGGGGGCAGGTGGGACCTCATCTTCCAAAGATGAGGCTAGGGCAGGGGACTGGTCCATTGCTGCTTCCTTCTTGGTCTTTCTGTTTTCCAGAGCTTTCCAAGTCGCATTGTGGGGTTCACAGCAGATGCACTTCAGACAGCCTCATCTCTTGGGGCTTAGACAGGGAGATGGCCCCGCCTCCTGTTCTGTGTTGGTCCCCACATTTGGCTGCTCCCCGTGTCACAGCAAAAGCCCCATTTTGGGATGGGGCAGCAATGGGTAGCACTTACTCATCCTGAGGGTTGGGCTGGAGGGAGTGAGAGCCCTGCCTGGGTCCCTCCCCCGCTCATACTGTGGCAGTGTGACCCTCACTGGCCCTTTCCTCTTCACTAGAGGTGCCCTGGGATGGCTATAGAACCTTCGAATCCTCTGTGTCCCCAGCCCCCTGAGGGCTGAAGGCCCTGCTGGCACTGTGGGGCAATTCTGGCCCAGAGCTGCACTGGTCTTCCAATGTCAGCCAGGTGACTCCAGGGCAGGAGGGAAACTGGCAGCAAGAAGTCTACACGCAGGAGCTGTAGACCGCTCCCCACAGGCATGCAAGGGGTGCTCCATGGCAGGGCCCCAGCCAACCTGCCCCTGGTCCCACGTGCATGTTGGTCTCTGCTGCTCAGGCACCAGCTCTGCCTGTGGAAGGAAGCTAAGTGCTCACTGCTCAGAAGTGTCCATAGGACTCTGCCAAGAACCACCATGCACAAGGGAACAAAGAACAAGGAAAGATGGCAGAGGTTGGGCTCTCTAGGGTGCAGCTGTCATCCCTGCCCTAGTGGACAGTGTCTGCTCTCCCTACCAAGACAGCGTGGCCAGGGTTCACCAAAGCATTCGCTCCAATTTGCACTCAGGCTCACAGTCCTCTTCAGGGTCCCAAAACCCTCAGGTTAAGACAGTCAGGGGCCGGGGAGATGGCTCGGTGGAATAAGCACTTCCCTGGCAAGTACAAGGGCCTGAGTTCAATCCCTGGTTCCACAAAAAAAAAAAAAAAAAAAAAAAAAAAAAAGACGGTCAAGGTCCTGGGGCCTGCAGGAAAGGCAAGCATGTGTGCCCACCTCCTGGCTCACAAAGACCAGGCCCTCAGAAGTAGGAGTGGCCTGTGGGGGTGTGTGCCCAAGACTTTAGTTTTCTTTTTGGCAGGAAGGAATGCAGGCAGGAATCCTGGAGGTGCCCAGTGACCAAAGTGAGTCACTCTTCCAAACCGAACCAGAGAGGTGCGTTCCTGGAGCAGAGGCATCATCTGATTCCCACTCAGGGACTTCCAGCCTCTCTCCCTAGTCTCAGCTCTGCATGTAACAGGAATCAGTCGTCAAAATCAAATTTAAAAGCAAAAAAAGTATGAGAAGACCCACTAAAAGCAGGAAAGTCTAAAATAAACAACACTGGGCAAATATATTGAAACAGCCTCAAACTGGGCAGGCACGCCTGTCCCTACAGCCGGGGATGCTCGATTGGTGGGGTTGAAAATGGGCTTTTCTGGATGGGACTGAGTGGGTCTTGAATCCAGCCTTTCTGTAGTCGCTGTCCTGGACCTGGGGTGTAACACTTCCAGAAAGGGCTGCAGTCTGAGGACTGGCTTTCCTATTTAATCCTAAAAGAGGGGGGCTGGGTCCTTAGGATCCGGTTAGGCCTGTCAGATGCAGCCCGGAGGAGACACCCATGTACCCGAGAGCTGTTGGCTTCTAGGCTTGGCTGAGACCTTCCTGACCCTGCAGGTGGGAACTCCTAGCACCTCAACGGCGCCCTGTGACCACCTGAGTTCTATTCCAAGAACGCGGTGAATGTGTCAGACAGGGTGTTCCGTCCTCGCGCAGTCTCCAGGAATCCGGGTCCCGCTGGGGGGAGGGGCAGGGGCGGCGTCCAGCGGCCTTACCTCAGAGTGGGAGGCAGTCCAGGTTCATCCGGCAGCGCAGGAGATGAGTGTGCGGGAGAATCTGGCAAAGCCCGTGCACCGTGAGAGCACCCACTAGGATTCCCACCAGTGCCGGGCGAGAGCTCCCGCGGGCAGACGTCCCCATTGGCGTGCTCCGTATTTCCACGGTTAGGGAGGCCAGAGCCTTTTTAGTAAAAGTCACATAACATAAAAGTCTCCACTGAAACCTTTAAAAATGTACAGTCTACTTACTTCCAGACGTCTCGTCAACCCAAAAGGATACTAGCACCCCTAGCCCGGGAACCTGAACCTCCGCGGGAACTCGCTCTCGGGCCACCAGAACTGGTTTAAGGAGCCACTCCTCGGCAGCATCGCAGCCAATCGGCTCTAGCTGCGGCTCCTGCACGATCTTGGTAGGCTACTTCGTCAGTCCATCAGGCGGTGGCGCCTCAGCGGGGTGGCTCTAACCAATCGGAGCCCGTTGTATTTACTTTCGCTCTCTTGGTAGGCTCCCGCGTTAGTCCGTCAGGCGGGCTCGGGGCGGGGCGAGGCGGGCCGATGGCGGGGGCGGGGGCTGGCGGGCTTGGAGTTCCGGGCGCGCGAAGACAGTCGGGTGAGGTGTCACGGCTCCGTGTTAGGGTGCGGGTCCCGGCCGGAGTTAGGGCCGGGGACACAGTCGTTTCGCACCCCGCGTCGGGGTGAGCGGGACCTGGAGTGGCCGGCCGAGAGCCGGGGCTGGGCGGGATGGGGCGGGGCGGGCGCGCCGGCTCGGAGGGGATTTCTCTAGGCTGCGGAGCCGGAAACCGAAAGTCGGGGGTGGGGCGGGAAAGTTGGTGGCGCGGACGGTGTGCGGGGTCTGGGCGCGGGATCGAGGGGTCGCGACCTCCCCAACCTCGAGTGGGCACTCCTGTCTGCCCCGGGAACCTCTCCACTTTGCAATTGGCCGCCGTCCGTGCGACCTAGGACCCGAGGCTCAGACCTCACGGGGCCCGGGTCGCCACTGCCCCAGCCCCGGCTCCCTTCCCGTCAGGCCTTGTCTGTCGAAGTGGTTGGGTTGGGCGTCCCTGCGGCGGGGGCTGGTCGGACCTGAGAGTCTGCTCCCTGGAGGCCCAGGTAGGCTGTGCCTGGGGCATCCAGCAGGTGGGGAAACACAGCCAGCACTGCGGGGTCCAGACTGGGCTGGGGACCCCGGAAAGCTGTTGGAGCGACGAACGTGGCGCAAGGAACTCGATCCTGCCCATGTGGACACCGCTCCTGGTCGCGGGTGGTCTCAGTGCACAGCTTGCTTGCTGGAAGTTGCGTGTTCCTGGCTCCTAGCTACTCCACAGAGCCCATGCCCGGCCCTACCCCATGGCTCCTGTCCCTGTGACTTAGGTCATTTCGCCTATGACGACAGTGCGATGTAGCAACCCAAGAGTGACTTTTTACCCATTGGTGGTAGTGCACATTTGCAGTCACAGCTACCTGGAAGGCTGAGGCAGGAGGATCCAAAGTTTGAGGCAACAGAATGAGTCTGTCTCTAAATAAAAAGAGCTGGGAACTTAGAGTCTTTGCTTAGCATGCAAAAGGCTGGGTGTTCATCCCTAGCTCAGTAAAAATAAGAAAGCAGGGCTTAGCAGGTGTAAAGCTTCAGTACCACCCCACAGAAAAAGTTGTTTTAAGGGATGGCCAGGTAGCTCATTAAGGGATGGCCAGATTGCTCAGCAGATTAAAGCACCTGCTTAGGAGGACGCAGAGACCAGGATTCCATCGGGCCGGCCCCACACTCGAGCACACTGAGATGTTGATTGAGACTGGGTGTGGTGGCCTGAATGAGCTTGTAATCCCAGTGCTCGGGAGGCTAAAAACAGAAGGATCACTACAGTCCCATTTGTGTAGTGAGACCCTGTAGACCCTGTACTAAATACATAAAAAAAAAAAAAAAAAGTTGCTGTTTTGGATGGAGGGCCCAACCAATTCACACTTGTTTCTGGAGTCTTTTTTTTTTTTTTTTTTTTTTTAACATGCTTGAGTCTTTTTCAAAACGGTATTGTTGCATTGTGTTTTAAGCATCACAAAATTTTCTGTGCTGTGTTTTCACAAATGCATTGCTGTTGTGAAGCAGGGAGGTTGTGTCATAGCTGCGGAGGCTTCTTTTGGGCTGAGTGCAGCTGCTACCTTGGATTGAGCTGAGCCGAGATGACCTGGGCCTCTGTGCTTGGTGATGTGCCCACAACCCTATACCCAGTGTACCTCTGTGTCCTGTCCTGTGTCCACTGTCAGGTGGCCCTGACCTGTTTGCCATCTCTGAATCCTGGCAGCATCTGGAAGCCTCCATGCCATGGGTGGAGTGAAGAAGGCCATGGGCACTACCAGCTGCCAGCTAAAGCCTGCTCTTGCCAAAGGGCTATTCTGACAGCTGGGGTATTCTGGGGCTGGGGCTGGGACTGGTGCTCCCCTCGTTCTCCTGGCTGCCTTCTTTGCAGAGGGTGAGAGCTCTACCCAGACACCACACAGAGGTTACTCATTCTCTCTCGCCCTATGGTCACTCTGCCCCGTCTGTAGGAGGCAAGGAGGACAGTGGTGGGAGCCACTGGTGGGCCTAGGCCAACAGAGGAGTTGGCATTAGGCAGGAGTTTGGAGCTCGTGGTTCTTCCGGAGTTGAATGCCTGGCGGGAGGTAGACTGAGAGGTGACCTGATCAGGAAAGCCCAGGACACAGGGCGGGGTGGGGCAGCTGAGGACTGCAGGGTGAGGGGAGTGGCTCTGGCCTAGACACTGGGCCCCTTCCCCAGTCCCTTGTCCTGACAGGCCAGTGGTGCAGTAGCTGTGAAGACAGCTATTGCACACATGCATGCATGCAAGCAGGGGACAACCGCTGGGCAGAGCAGAGTGAGCAGCGTGGAGCTGAGGTGTCACTGGGAGACAGCTGGAATGGAGGGGAGACCCAGTCTGAAACCTGTATTTCATCTAGCAAGGAAGTGGGACCGGGAAGCCTTGAGGACAGCAGGCAGGCCAGTGGGACAGTGACTTGGTCACCCAGGCATACAGAGTGTTCAGGTCCTGACTGAACTGCCACACCATGCACAGTGGTCAGACACAAACACAGAAGAAGTGCCATGGGGCCAGAGCTAGCTGTGTGCCCCTGTGCTGCTGGGGAAGGGTTCCTGTGTCACTGTTGGGAACCCTAGCTGGTTTGTTTGTTTTGCTGTACTAGGACCTGAACCCAAGGACAATGAGCTTGCTTATTTATCTGTACAATCCAGTATTTGCTGGGCATGGTGGCACGTGCCTGTAATTGCAGCACTTGGGAGGCTGAGGGAGGAGGGGCATTACACAACAAGTTCGAGGCCAGCCTGAACTATATAGTGAGCTCCTTCCATGAAAACAAAAGAAAACACAATATTGTATTTATTTATTCATTCTGGTGCTGGGGATGGAAGCCATGAACACTGTACTTCTGAGGTACATCCTCAGCACCGTTGGTTTTTTTGTTGTTGTTGTTAATTTTAAAACAAGGTCTTACTAAGTTGCCTGGGCTGGCCTTGAACTTGTGATCCTCCTGATTCAGCCTTCTAAGTGATAAGGATTACAGGCATGTGCCATGCAACTACACCTGGCTACTGCATTTAGTTTTTTAAATAAGAGAAACTATGTGTATTGATTGCATGAATAAACCTAAACAGCAACCACTTACAAGAACAGTCCTAAGCTGGGCATGGTGGCGCATGCCTGTAATTCCAGCACTCGGGAGGCTGAGGCAGGAGGATTGTTGTGAGTTCGAGACCAGCCTGAGCTACAAAGTGAGCTTAAGGCCAGCCTGAACTGCATAGTGAGACCCTGTCTCAAAAAGACAAAAAAAAAAAAAAAAAAGAACAGTCCTTTCCTACATTTGCTTTTAGTAATTTTGTAGAAATAGGTGTCAGGTGTCCATGTGGTATGAGCTTGGTTTGGTGCTGTGCTGGGCCTGAGGAGTGATGGACTTGCCAGTCAGCTCTAATTCTAACGTGAAGTTTTAGTGCTGGAGGGCCCCATACCTGTGCTGCACACAGATAAAACTCTTCACTTAGATGGGCTTGTTATGCCCCTGGGTTAGAGCTGGGACCGCCAAGTGGGTGCCTGTGTGGAGACCCTAGTACTGCGTGTAGAATCTTAGCGGCTCTGGATGGCGGCTTGGACTTGGGCGGCTTGGGGCCTCAGCATTTGGAGTGTCCTGGAGTCTATCAAGAGCAGCCCTTGGGCCGAACTCCAGTAATTGCCCTGGCAAGGCACCCCCTTGCCCAGGGTGTACCTTGTTATGATTTGGTGACATAGCTGGGGCCATATTTGGTTTTTGTAACACCCCACATGGTGCTGTTCAACATGACTCAAGGTGCAGTTTAATTTAGCTGCCCGCAGGTGTGCCCAGCAAGGTCAGCCTCTGCGCTGCCTTTGCTCTTGGCCTGCCCCTCCCTAGCAGGGCAGTGGCTCCAGGTCCTGGCACCCAGCTCTCCCAGGGCCATTCTCCCAGCTCCACCGTGTTGCTTGGGGAGAAGCAGGTGTGGGCTTGCGGTTCTCAGGCTTCACCTCGCACTGGCTGTTCAGGCGAGGAGATGGTGTATGTGCACAGAAGCCAGGTGTGCATCGGATGTGCTTTTGTCTGTGGATGCAACCCTGTCCCCGCAAAGGCCGTGGCGTGGGATTCTGTTGTCTCAGTTGGGCTTTACCTGTTCTAAGCCTCCATCGATGGAAGCATTGCCGAAGCACTGTCTGCCAGGCTCTGCAGTGGTTTATAAGACTGGACATTCACAGATCCATTGTGAGTGCTGCTGGTTTTCTTTTTTTTTCTTTTTCTTTTTTTTTTTTTTTTTTTTTTATCTTTTTTGAGACAGGGTCTCACTATGTAGTTCAGGCTGGCCTTAAGCTCACTTTGTAGCTCAGGCTGGTCTCGAACTCACAACAATCCTCCTGCCTCGCCTCCCAAGTGCTGGGATTACAGGCCTGCACCACCACACCCGGCCTGTTTTGTTTTTTGGGGAATTGGGAATTGAACTCAGGCCCTTGCACTTGCCAGGCAAGCACTTATTCTACTGAGCTATCTCCCTGGCCCCCCTAGTTTTGTTTCTAACTGAGCAAACTGTCAGAATTTTACAGTGGCCAGGTGTGGTAGCTCACATTGTAGTCCCAGCACTCAGGAGGCTGAGACAGGAGAACGTCTTTGAGCTCAAGGTCAGCTTGGGCTACAGAGTGGATTTAATTAAGGCTAGCCTGAACTGTGTGGCTGCCTCAGAAAGGCAAAAAAAGAAAAACAACTTTCACAGTGGACTTACCTGGACCCTGAAAGGGCACAGAGCATGTCGGGTTCCCACTTGGGAGGTAATCGCAGACTCCGAGTTCTTCAGTGTGAGCCCATAGGCAGGAGCAGCCCAGGCGGCCTAGCCCTCGCTGCTGTTCCCACATGTCTGGTGCTGTGGCTGTGGTCCCTCCTCTTGTGCACTGCATGTGGGCAGCCCTAGGCAGCCAGGCAACCATTAAGAGAGCGAGTCGCTCACCTGCAGCAGGCTGGGTGGCGTGGGGAGGGCGCACAGCTCGCGCCCAGTGCTTTGCGTTCATGGTGGTGGCACGGTTCTTACAGTTGTGCTGTCTGCCTGCCTGCCTCCCACTGCCTGCCTTTCTTGTCTTCTTTTCTGGTTCTGGGAATTGAACTCAGGGCCTTGCCCTTGCCAGACAGGGGTGTGCTGCTGAGCTACGACCCTGGCCCCACAGTGTCTTTCTGTTTCTGTTTTTATATTTTAGGGAAGGGTCTACAGGGTGTTCAGGGTCTCACTACTAGATCGGACCTAGTGATCTGCCTGTTTACAGCCTCCCAAGAGCTGGGATCACAGGCACGCGCCATCACACCCGGTCTCACAGTGTTTATGAATGAGACTCATACAGAAGCCCAGGAGCTCTGAGGTGCGGGGTGGGTGTCATGCCCTTGAGCGCCTGCTGCCTGGCAAGATGCCAGCTGACTGTTCAACTGTGAGTTGTCTGGGTGGCAGCAGTGGTCTCTGAGCTGATGGGGCGGTGACCTTGACATTGCTTTAGGGCATCTACGACCAACTTGAAGGTCAAGGCCTGTTATCTTGCTGTAGCCTTTTCCTTTTTTGTCATGGCCAGAAGACAGGTGTCCCCCAGCTCCCGTGCAGCAGAAGAACGATCCGGGGAGAGGCCACATCTGGAAGACCTGTCAGAAAATGCAGGAGAAAGACAGCCCTGTCCTGCCCCTCTCCATGTAGCCATTTTCAGTTCGTGTTATGTCCTTGTTCTGTCCACACAAAATGTGTTCTGTTGTGTCTGATGCAGTAAGCCTAAAATGTAGTTTTAACTTAAAGAATGTGATTCCTGTTTTTTGAGACATAGTTTCACTATGCAGTCCAGGCTGGCCACGAACTCATAGCAGTCCTGCCTCAGCCTCCTAAGTGCTAGGATTACAAGCATGAACCTCCACTACTGGCAAGAGTGGCTTTTTAAAATAGTGATATTTAAAAATAGAAAATTGACCCATCTGAAAGTGACTCAGAGCAGTGCCTTTTGCCATTTGGGTTCACGAGGTCATGTTATCAGCTTTTAACTAGAAAAAAAGAAGTACCTTAGGAACAGATGCCACACGTAGAGCAGTGAGGTTTGATGTGCTTTGGCTGCTGTCATGGGCCTGTGTGCAGCAAGCCACGTTGCCGCTTGGGTGCTGCCAGGTGTGGAGGCGACCCCAGCTTCCGTGTGGCACAGGCTTTTGGAGACAAGATCTCACTGCCTTGCCTGGGCCGGCTTCAGGCTCCTGGACTTGGGCAGTCCCACCTCAGCCTCCTGAGTAGCTGGAGTACAGCTGTGCACCACCGTGCCTGGCTTGCGAGGGTCTTCCAGGTCCAGAGCATCTGTGATTGCTGCCGTGGGGAGCAGGCCCACTCACGGTGCAAGGGGGGCGTGTCCCCTGAGAGTTGTGTGGTGGCGGTGGGGCCTGTCACAGGCTGGGGAGCGTGCGTAGTCTTCATACGGTGTTCTGGAGTGCCACACAGATGGCATTGTCTTGATGCTGTATGCCCATCGCTGTTGGCTGGCCCTGGATGACCCTGTGCCCCAGGGGAAGTGACCCACATGGTCCTGAGCTGATTACCCCGGGCCAGGCTGGCCCAGGACAGCGAGAGAGCTCCCAGTGATTGCCCTTTGAGGGCCTTCTGTGGGCCTCCCTTGTGAACCAGTGACCCAGAAGCCGTGTGCTCCTCCACAGAGGCTACTGTTCCACAGACATGGCTATCAGGTGCTTATTGGGGAGACCAAGGGACAAGTTGTCCCTAGGGGACAACTGACGTAGCAGCTGAGTTTTCTGAGTCGGAAGTACACCTTGTTCAGGGCCACTTGGTAGTCTCCCTTTTCCAGGGCTTGCAAGTAGCATCTCTTGCCTCCTTTGAGCTGTGGATGGCCATGAGCTGGAGGTGCCTGGAGGCTGCTGGGTTTTATCTCTCACCCCCAGGCTTGCCACCGTCAGTTACTACGCAGTGGCCCATTGGGTCAGCCCCGCTAGCGTGCTGGTGCCTGGGGTCTGAGAGCGTTTGTGGAACAAAGGGGACAGTGGCATGTGACAGCTGTTGGGTGTGGTGGGGAGATGCTACTACAAGGAACTGAAATGGATACAGTACGCGAGAACGGGTCTGGGACTGCTGTCAGCCAGGTGCTGCTTCGTGGAAGCTGCTCTGTCATCAGGCCCAAGCCAGGACCCTTGGTCCCACTGCAGCTGACAAGGGCACCTGCTGTTCAGAGTGGACAAGCAAGGGACATTCAGAGGGGCAGCGCTGGCTGGTGTCCTTGGGAGCTGAGGAGGGAGGGCAAGGCCTGGGCAGACTCAGGAGGCCGTGGGTGAGGCATCCGCCTGGAGGGCATATGACGCAGACAGCAGGGCAGGATGTCTGGTGGGGAGAGGGCTTGGCCTCCTGATTGGGCAGATGTGAAGACAGGGAGCATGTGTCCTGGCACTGCATCTGGGGTGTAGGGAGAGGGGCCAGGGGCCAGCTTCTTGGGTCTCAGAGTTGCCAGCGACAGGCAAGGTGTTCCCAGCATTCCTGCAGAGAAGGGGTTGCATCTTCACTGGGAGCGTTCTGAGGAGTAACTGACACTGAGGACCAGGCGCAGCACACTGAAGGGGCTGTGCCGGTGCTGCCTGCAGCCCCTGCTGCTGCCCCCCTTGTCCTGCTGGCTGTGCACAGCACACTGCGGCCCCCGTAGCTGCCCCATGCCTTCTGGGTAGTGCCGCTTCCACGCGGGGATGACCTGATTCTTGCCTCTGCCAAGCTCTGACGTCTTTGGCCAGGCAGAGCGTGTTCCAGGAGCAGCCCTAGCCTTTGGACTGCCTTTGGAAGGGGATGTGGCAAAGCAAGTGCCGAGAAGGAGCAGTGGGCCCTGGCATCAGGCCAACCTGGGGCCAGGTGCGGGAGACAGCCCAGACTCCAGCCCCAGCCCCTGGTATCATTCACAGGGAGCGCAAGGTCTGTGTCCGCTCACCCCTGGGAGAGGGCCTACCTCAGTAGAGACCTGAGCCGTGCTTGGCAGCTGGTCATGAGCTGTCCTCCTCCTTTGCCTGTGGAGGAGTTCCAGACCTCCCGAGGCCTACTGGTGTTGTTCCCAGGACCGTGGAGGCCAGTGCCTTTGAGAATGTTGTGCCATGTATGCCAGCACCTTGGCACTGGCGTGGCTCTGAGTAGTACTGTCCCCCACTGCTGCTGCTGCTGGGCCAAGGTGCCAGGTGAGAGCCTGGGTGGGGACTGCACCACAGAGAAAGACGTGGGATGGGGTAGTGGCCACTGCGTGGACATGGCTGGCAGTGGTTAGAGGCAGGGGTAGGCACCAGGCCCAGGGGCCTGGTGGACCCATACAGGCACTGATCGCAAGTGGGGAGCACCATGCTCCTCTTCCTGGCTGTTGCTGGCTCTGGGCCTGTCCAGGATTCAAGGTACCAGCAGTTATACTATGTTATGTCTTGCAAGAGAGCTGAGTATGGTGATGCACGCAAATACCCAGCACTCCAGGACGTGGAGGCACAAGAACTGCCTGGACAACTAAGCTACCAAAAAACAGCAGGACTAGAATGCCCCTCGTGTAGATGCCCTGGGCTCGGTCCCCCTTCCTGTGCACAGAGTTGCAGGGTCACGGGCGCAGGATAGAGGTGCTCATGGGAGGGCAGTTGCTGCCAAGTAGGGCTCCAGCCAGTAGGAAGGGTGCCCAGCATGGGAGCCAAGGTTGGTGCCCACCCTCGCTGTGGCAGCTCGCACTGCCTGCCCATGAGGCTCCCGCGTCTGTATCTCAGACCCTCTCAGGACTCGCTGAGCTGCTCTGCCCCCTCTGCCCTGGGCTGGGCATCATGTGGTCTGTTCCTTCTCAGGCTCGCAAGCCGTGTGGGGGTTCCGGGTCTGATGGCCGCGGCCAGCGTGACCCCTCCGGGCTCCCTGGATGTGCTGCAGCCAGGATTTTCCAAGACCCTCCTGGGGACCAGGCTCGAGGCCAAGTACCTGTGCTCCGCCTGTGGCAACGTCCTGCGGAGGCCCTTCCAGGCCCAGTGCGGCCATCGCTACTGTTCCTCCTGCCTCCGCAGCATCCTCAGGTGCGAGGCTGCCGGCCGGGTGGGCCAGGGTCACTCTTGCTCTGAAGGTTTGGCGACCCCAGTCTGAGTTCTCCCAGGTCCTGCCGGCCAGCTACCTCTCACAATGCTTTTGGGGCTCTGGGGCTACAGATGATGCAGCCTCGGGGTTCACAGGGCCTTTCTCTTCACTGTTGGTCACATGGGCACTGAGAGTCTCCAGAGAGGCTGCTCTAGATGGCAGGGAAAGAGCTACTGGGCACTGGTGTCCTGCTGTGAGGACATGCAGCTTTGGGCAACGCCCTCTTCAGAAAAGGAGCAGCCTTGTCCCAGAAGCAGGGAGCCCCTTGGCAGGAGGCTCCCCTCCTCACCCTCTCCCTCTTGGCCTTTGATCTTTCCATCTGTACACTTGGTGCACGGTGCTGATTTCTCTGAGGAGTAGAGCTGAAGAATTTGTGGTGTGGAGTCAGTTTATAGACCAGACCAACAGCCATCAATTCTTTGTAGAAGATCTCATAGCAGGTTTTATTTCTCTGTCTTCCAGCTCCGGGCCTCAGAACTGTGCTGCCTGTGTCCAGGAGGGCATCTATGAGGAGGGCATTTCTATTTTAGAAACCAGCTCGGTGAGTACAATTTCTTGAAGCTCTGAAGGTTGAACAGAAGTCAGTCATAGAGTCTCCTCTGCAACATTGCCGGCAGGATGAGACCTTAGAAGCTTGAAATGCTGAGCACACGTGAGTGCTCGAGGTTTGAGAACGGGCACATGGCAGGAGTGCTCCCTCTGTGGCCACAAAGTGGCACTGACTTGGGGTGGCACCTGTTCCACATTGGGACACTGAGGTTTAACCCACGGGCGGTTGCTCTTCTCAGGCCTTTCCAGACAACGCTGCTCGAAGGGAGGTGGAGAGCCTGCCAGCCGCCTGCCCCAATGAGGGGTGCACCTGGAAGGGGACCTTGAAGGAATATGAGGTAAAGAGGGTACCCTGTGTTGCTGAGAGCTGCTCTGAGGTGTCCTTGGGTGGTTTGGTAGCTGAAGCTCCACTGGTCAAGGTGCCATGCCCAAAACAGTGGGCCCCAGAGCTCCCTCTGCTCCTGCCTGCGGGCAGGGCCCGTCTGCTGCCTGCAGGCCAGGAGAAGGCATGAGTGAGGAGACCAGGTCACCCAGTGCACACTCCTGCACCTAGAACTGTGCAAGGGACAGGCAGGGTCACTGGCTGCTTCCCGTTCTTGTGGCTGTTTCCCCATCGGTCCATGGAGGCATAGTTCTACCACTGTGGGATGTGAGAATTTTTTTTTTTTTCCTGGAACTAGGAATTGAACTCAGCCCTTGCGCTTGCCAGACAAGAGCTTATCCTACTGAACGGTCTCCCTGGCCCCTGTGGGATGTAAGAATTGTAGCCCTGGAGTGCTGGATTTGCCTTGGCAGCAGATTTTCCAATGATGGAAGGACCCACCCTCCAAGCTGCATGGGGTTTTTGTGTAGTGTTGCTTATGTCGAGGTGGGATTTTGTTTTTAAATCTTTTATTCATTTATTTATTTGGTACAGGGTCTCACTACACAGGTCAGACTGTTAGTGATCCTCCTGTCTCAGCTTCCTCAGTGCTGGGATTACAGGCATGTGCCACCACACCTAGGGTTCTGGGGCAGCATGGTATGGGGGTACCGGGGATCAAACGCAGGTCCTTGTGCTTGCTAGGCAGGCGCTTAGTCTTCTGAGCTGTCTCCTCGGCCCAAGGAGGGATTTCTTGGTGATCTCTCATGGTACCAGAGTCAGCCTCGAACTCACTGTCTTCCCATTGCAGCCTCCCCGGTAGCTGAGGTTGCAGGCGTGTACTGCTGAGAACTGTGTTAATACTGGAAGTCACACGGTTTCTGGGCACATTATTCTGTGCTCACAGGAAGGCTTACGACCAGTGGCATAGGTACCAGGGGCTGGTGCTTGACATTGTCTGTGCTTTGCCTCTCTGTGCCAGCAGAGGTCAGTGTACTAGGGCTTCTGTGTGAGCCTCTCGTTCTGCTGGGCCCTGTGGCTTGGCCCGTAGGGTGTGTCTGGCCACTGAGCCATGCCCTTACTTCTTTTAGTCCATGTTCTTCAAAGTGTTTCATCCTAGATGCTTACACAGGAACACGGGCAGCAGTGGCACCATTGTTCCCTCCCTGTCCCCTGACAGCAGAGCTGAATGCGTAGGCAGTGCCAGGAATGAGACTGGCATGTGCTGTGGCAGGGGGCAGCCCCAAGACCTGCTATTGATTAAGCAAGCCACTCAGCAGCAGGCTCCTGCAGGACCCCCTCCCAGGAGTCCAGAGTGATCAGGTCCTGCAGATGGACTGGGGAGTGGTGGCAGGCAGGAGTCATTGCTGGCTGAGAGCGTAAGACATTGGGGTCTCAGAACAGGAAGGTTCCTTGAGGATAGCCCTTCGGGCCCATACTGGGGGCCATTGTAGCGGTGTGCACACACCTTGCTTTCCTCCGCTTGGGGCCTCCAGGGCCAGAGCTACCCAGGCCCCCAGAGAAGCCTTATACCCAGGCAGCGGGTCTGGGGGTCTCAGACTAAGCCAGGCCCTGGGGAAATTGGGGTCCTGTCTCCTTGACTCTTCTTGACCATGTGTGCCTGGCCACACTTCCCTCATTCTTTTTGTTTTCTTGGTGCTTCCTGATGGGGGCTTCCTGGATGCTATGCATGCCAACCCCTGAGCTGTTCCCTTGACTTCTCACCAGCTGCACACTGCGCTGTGCTTTGGAGGCTGAGCCAGTCTGGCTGCACTAGAGTGGGAGGTGTGCGGGAGGTGCTGCGCTGCCCTCCGCATGGAGCTTCTTGTCCAGGCCCTAGGGTCACAGTTCCAGGCACTGCTCCTGCTGCTGTTGGGAGGGAAGTGGCCCTGAGGAGGTGGCAGGGTGCTGAGGCTCCCATGAGGATGAACTGTGGGGTAGGCAGGGTCACTGGTTCGTCCCGGGTCCCTGCCACCCACAGGGACAGCACAGGCCTGTGTTGTCTGGGAGACTGTGTGCACTTGGCTGGGGGCCAGGAGCTCCAGTGCTGTGCCACCCCATAGGCATGCAGGCTGGAAAGTCCCTGGCTGTGTCCTATGTGAGCTCTGGAAAGTCCCTGCAAGGAGCTGGGGGGGGGGTGGGGGGAGCCCTGACATAGTGATAAAACTCCTGGCAGCAGGTGGGCGGGGCCGAGTCTGCACCGAGCCAGGCCCCGCCACCTCAGCTGTCTGCTCAGTTGTGGGTGGGTGTTATTGGGAAAAGTGGCCCTGAGGCGAAAGCTCTTTTCCCTTGATAGTCTGAATTACTTGGAAAGCTGGGAAAAATGAGATAAGGTCCTGTTTAGCCTTTGGCTATAGTTTTCCTACTTGGTGTAGTTTTCCTTAGCCTTTGCTTCTAGGACCATGGTGGTTTTGGAGCCCAGTCCAGGGCTCCCCCTGTGGGCTGAGCCCAGGCCCAGGCCTGGGAGAGGCAGGCGGCAGCTTGTGTGTCTGTGGAGACCTCAGTTCAGGGCTGAGTTTGAGTGATTGCTGAGTAACCCTTGGTCTCTTGGCTCCTGTCCCTGGGGTCAGGGAGGACACTGCGCTGCTCTTGCCACCTGAGCGTAGCATGCGGGGGGCTTCTGCTGCTGGTACCCTGAGCACAGCCCCTGCTGGGCCCGTGCTGCGCCGCGCCAACTGCAGAGCTGCCCCAGCCCAGAGCCAAGGCGCTGTAGCTGGACGTCAGATGGGCCGCAAGGCAGGCAGTGAGACATCTGGGTTGCTGTATGCCCAGCACCCTTGTCCCCAGCCTCGCTGGCTTCTTGCACTTGTGTCCTCCCTGGACTAAAGCGGACACAGCCATCATGCTGGCCAACGTGTGCGTGTGGCCGTGATGCTGGGAATCCAGTATGGGCACCGACCCGCCAGCCGTCTGTGTTTTTGTTTTTGTTTTGTGGAACCCAGGATTGAACTCAGGCCCTCGTACTTGCCAGGTAAGCACTTATTCTACTGAACAATCTTCCCAGTCCCTAGCTATCTGTTCTGACATAACTTCAAGAACAACA
>PVKA01003095.1:0-114793 GCA_004027165.1 Ctenomys sociabilis | reverse complement strand
TGGTAGACACCCAGGGAGACACTCCAGTGGAGACCCAGGGAGACACTCCAGTGGAGACCCAGGGAGACACTCCAGTAAACACCCAGGAACACACTCTGGAAAACACCCAGGAAGTCCAATGAGACAGACACAGGACAGGGAGAATTAATTTGGGAAGCCAGCAGATGGGGTCAGGGTGAGTGGCCATGTTGCCTCCACCGTGCAGCAGGAGGACACAGCATGAGTGCCCAAGGTGGATGCCACCTTAACTGATGACAGGTGCACTGCAAGGCTGAGCCTTCGGCACTTGCAGATACTGTGGGCTATGGAACCTCTAGGGAAAGAGGCGTCCAGACCCGGGGTATGAGGACAGGTGCCAATAGCTCAGCTGGAAAAATGCAGCAAGGACAGGCATGCTTAGGGATGAGCAACAGGGTCTGAGCCAGGCAGAACAGCCATCCGGCCTCACACCTGAGTGCTGCCTGCACAGGCATCCACACCATCCACACCCCACTTGAGTGCAAAGCCCACAGTGGAAACACCCATCATCACTCCCAGGCCTGTGCTGAGCAGACGGCACATGGTGCCCACCCCACTGGAAAAGCGGCAGCTCCGAGTGTGGACTGCAGGCAGCCTTCCAGCCTCGCCCATTGAGCCGGGCACCGGTTCAGTCACTGGCCACAGTGACCAGACAACACCCCGTGCTGTCAGCACTTCTTGTCAGGCTGCTCTGATCACTCACATCCAACACAGATTTCAACAGATGGAGCTTGCGCAGCAGGCATCAGCGCCTCATGTCCGTCACCGACAGGAAACAGCACGCCAGAAGAGGAGCTCCATTTGTGCTAGACAGCAGCAGCCTGTTCACATGTGACAGTAACAGAGAAAATCCCACCCAAGGATGTACTCTCCTGGGCTGGAAAACAACTTGCGAAGCCAGAAAAAAAAAAAAAAAGAAAAAATCACCTGAGTACGTTTGCTGTGCATGTGGTCAGGGATTCTCCTCCTAGTCTCAACACCAGAATAGTCATGGCTTTTGGCAGCGCTACTTGGCTGTTTTCTAGTTTTTAAAAATTGAAACATTAACTATTTTGGAGAATAAATTCATGCACAAGGAATTTATCCAGCTCCATCTGTTGAAATCTGTGTTGGATGTGAGTGATCAGAGCAGTCTGACAAGAAGTGCTGACAGCATGGGGTGTTGTCTGGTCACTGTGGTTGTGCCGGTGGTAGGAGCTGAACCTGTACCCAGCTCAATGTGAGCTGGCATCCAGGGACCCCATCCAGAGTCAAGGTCACCACAGGCATCCTGGTTGGTTGCTGCTGTCAATAGTAAGGAACTGCCCTGCTGAGTGAAGTCCTCAGGCCCTGGCCCCAGGTGGCTGTACCAAGCAGTGGTCACCTTCACCCAACCTATGCTGCCTGTGGCACCCCAGTTGGGCAGTCTCTCCTGCAACCCCCAACCTAGCCACACCTCTGCCCTTCCTCCTGGGCCCACCTACCAATGCAGTTCACACCCTGCCAATCAGCAGCCCAGCCACAAGAAAAAAGGCCATTAGGGAACCAGCAGGAGCCCACAGTCTAGTTTCAAAGTGACAGCCACCAAGCAGCATGCCTCAGAGGGAGGGGTAGGAAATTCTCCACCTCAGTGGCCCACTGGGGTGGCAAGGGCTCATGAAGACCTTTGACACTGTGTCTCTCTGCTTGTCCTCACGAGTCTGCAACTGGTCAGGGGTGAAATGTCCCTAGAGAATGCCGGTGTGGAGCCAGGGCAGGAACCACAGCACAGGCCAACAGGTAGTACAGAAGATGAGGTCACCCCTCTTCTTCCCTCTTCCATCTCCCCATGGGCAGTGTGCCAACATCGCACTCTGGGATGGGGTCAACCAGCCACATGTGCACATCTCACTCATCCCAAGAACCAGGGGTAAGGCTGATTAGTTGTCCCCTCCTGCCTGAGGAACCCAGGGAACCACCTACCTTCTGACGACTGCCCACCAAGAGCCCAAAGCCACCTGTCACTCTCAGCTGCTTCATTTCTGCTGGACACTGGCAGAGGCTCTGTCATGGGCTCCATCATGTGTTTTTGGCCAATGTGAGGCTATAGGCCCTGTGAGAAATAAGTGCCCCAAGCCACCCTGGAGGACACCCTGTGCTCACCCCGCCTGGCCAGGCCCTCACTGCTGTAGGCACTGGGGATGTTGGACTAGGCCCAAAGCCTATGTTCTGAGAGCCCAGGGATCCCAGATGCACAGCAGTCCAACCCTGCAGGGAGACAGGTTCTCTGTGAGAACTGATTTCTGCTGTCATTTTTTGTGAGCATGTCTACCAGCATCATGGTAAGAGCTGACAAGAAGAGCTCAGAGGAAGAGGCAGGAGGCAGCAGCCACAGCCATGTGGGCAAATTACATGACAGAACCAGGCAGTCAGGCACAGTCTTCTGAGCCACTATCACTGTAGCAGAACCCATTGCTGCCCTCTAAGCCCTCAAGGTGTGACAGGTCATCTGTCAGCCAAGTCCTGGGACAGCTCAAGACACCATCGACTGCCCTCAGGGCCCCTCACGAGTGAAGGTGCTCATGTGGCTCCGTGATTCTGACCTCAGGGGATCAGCTTCGTGACACCACATTGTGAGTGTTCCTGTGGGAGCATCCACTGGCCTGGTCACAAGCTTCCCTTTTCTCTGGGACCTGCAAGTCACATGCGCTTGTCACTTCTTCACTGGGCCCCCCTCAGCTCTCAAGCACCTGGGCAGGAATTTCCAGAAGCGGACACTTTGGAGGAATAAGCTGGACACAGAGGCCCCTCCAGCTTTCCTCAGAGGGATACTGGCCACAGCCACATGTGTCAGTATGAGCTATTCCCACAGATGGAGGCCACACTGTGAATACTCTGACCCACCTGTGGCTTCCATGGGGTCAAGTTCACAGCCACTGTCCAGAAAGACCCAGCAAGAGAGCAGGGAACAGAGGTGGAAGAAGCAAAGGGAGGGGTATGGGAAAGGTTAAGCTGTGCCACACGCATGCACCACACCCCATGATGGGTGTGGTCATCGTGTACTGCAAACACAGAACAATCAAAACTAAAATTTGAGTAAAAAGGCCAAATTAGAGGGAATCGCAACAGTCAAGATCACATCCGTCCAGCAGGTCCAGAGCACTTTGTACAGAACGCCCCCCAGATGGCAGCATCAGGCCCCTCCAGACCGTCCTCCAGGAAGAGCAGTGCAGGACACCAGGGCCGTCACCCACTGTCCCCAGAGTTGGCACTGTGAGGCAGGTTGTGCCAAGGCCCACTTCTCTGTGAAGTGGCCTGGTGCCGAGGCCCAGTGACGAAGAGGTAGCCACTATCACATGGGCACTCACAGCAGCCCAGCCAGATGCTGTCCCCACTGTGGCCCTATAGGGGGTGATACTGCACTGACAGCACCTCCTCCTGGTACCCTGGCTGCGCTCGCCATTCCCCCATTTTCTTACAACACTGTGTGTTCACATTACACAAATTTAAACCTGGAGCATTATGGAAATCACTTTGGTGCAAATTTGGAATAATGTAGAGGATAGATATTGACACTCTAGCTGGGAGTGACAGTAGCCCACACTACAGTGGTCTGAGATCTCTGTGACTCTGAAGAGCCTGGGAAGGAGAGCACAGGCTGCTGTCCTCCTGTGAGGCAGCCAGTAGGGCCTCAGGTGCCCTGGGACGCAGCGCCCCTATCTCCCTCCAGCCCAGCCTGCTCTCAGCTTGGCTCAGGAGGGACTAATGTTTCTGCCCTGAGTTAAGAATGCAAACCCAGGGTAGGGGATGAACGGGGTCACCCTCTGTGTAATTCTGAATCTTTTGGCAGTTACTGTGGATTGAACCCAATATACATTGAGATATATATGCAGCAATTTTTTTTATTTTTTTTATTTTTATGTGTTTGGTTGCTAAGGGTTTCACCACACAGCTTGGACTCATGGCAACCCTCCTGCTTTCAGTCTCCCCAGTGATTACAGGCCGCCACACCCAACTCTCGTGTCTCTCCTGTTGTTGTTGCTGTTGTTGCTTGAGACAGGGTCTTCTTAGGTTCCCCCAGGATGAGCTCAAACTTAACAATTGTGCCTCAGTCTCCCAGAGTGCTAGGATCCCAGCTGTGTGCTCCTACTTGTGGATATATTTATCTCTTTTCCTTCTCTCTCTGGCTTTTATTTCCTTCAGAAACTTAACAGTGGCTGATGAGGAAAAACTTCCTACAGTAGTAGCAATGAAGATTGTCTTTATTTATTTTGGGAGGGGATAGGGAGGGCCTACAGGATGTTCAAGGTCTCGCTACTAGATCAGACTCAGTGATCCTTCACTTCATTGTTTACAGCCTCCCAAGTGCTGGGATTACAAGCACATGCCACCATGCCCAGTCTCTATTGCTGCCTCAGTGTGCTCCAGGGGCAGGACTGGTAGGGCCCTGCCCGGGGATTGAATCCCAAGCCCCTGTGCCTGCTTGCAAGCACTTTAATCCACTGAGCTATTTGGCCAGCTCTTAAAGATTCTCTTTAAATTCATTCAAAGCTGGCAAATAAACAATACCAAAAGGCAAGAGAGAACAAGAGGAAGCCAGTGGAAAACAGGCTCTGGAGATACTGTGACAACTTATATTTCTATTAGAAATACAGAAAAACTCCAGAGTAAGTAAGTGAAAGCATATAGGGCTTTTGATTCTAGTCAGTGTCTATTAGTCTGGGTGAGTAAAGAAGAGACCAGAGGGAGAGAAGAAAAGCAGAAATAGCCAAAGTGCAGGTGATAAGGAAACAGGCCACCTTCCACAACTGCACAAAGTCTTAGGGTGGTGCCGTGTCTGTGACGTGGTTCTGACAGGGAACATATAGACAGTGATGTGTCTGGATTTGGTGGCAAAGGTGTCGTGTCTCAAAAGCAACCAGTGGGCTCAAGTTAGCATTCCCCATTTTTAATGACTTCAGCAAGCTTTCTCTCCTCTGTAACATCATTCCACTGGACTCTTTTTCATTGTTAGTAATTTTTACCAATAGAACTGTACATCTGACCAGGTATTGCACAGTGGTTTGAAACCTGCAGACCCAGCAGAGGGCTAACAAGACAGTGACGCAGGCACCACACCCCCCAGGTAACCCCATCTGTGGAAGAGGAAGTCAAATCTACTTCATGACTTTTGAGAATACACATCACCATGGTTAAGGACAACTGCCCGATGCTTCAGGGAAAGCTGTGGGGTTGACAATGGTCACCAACCTGGCCCTCTCCCAACACTGGCCTTGGGCTAGAATCTGACAGGTACGTCAGATTGGTGGTCACTCAGCCACTCCACACAGAACCTGCTTTCTGGCTGGGCCCAGGCATAGCTTTGGGAGTGCCCTGGAGACCAGAGCCCAACTCACAGTCCTGTCAGGGACGCCTGCTTGTGCTTCAGAGTATGTGGAGGTCATCACTACAAGGGGTGCCTAGAGCAGGTCCTTGTGATATCCCTGAGGGTTTCCCACAGCTCGTGTCTATGCCATTGGGTCAGGTATCCACCTTGACACAATGCCCTCTGTGGGGACACAGCGTCATCTAAACATGATGAGTGAACATTCAACTTCTCACCATGCCAGTTTCCAAAGGCTGTTAAATACATGGTCTCCTCCATACTAAGCGCTCTTCATGAGCAGTTGTGTGGGCCAGGTGGTGACCACCCTGTGGGTATCTCCGGATTCCCTGTGTCCTTGTTGGAAGTAGGATGGGCAGTCAACATCCAGCTGTGGTCACAGAATCCAGAGAAGGTGGTCCCAGGACAGCCCAAAAGAAAGAACTGAGACACACGCTGCTGCTCAGAGCCCATCGATCAGGAGTCAGGGGCCAGGAATGGGGACTCAGCTCAGACCTAGACAGCAAGGCCCTCTCTGTGCCCTGACTTCTGGTGGCACTGAGCTTCAGCCAGTATCTATCTGTATCAAGCACCTGTGTTGTGCCGGGCAATATGCCAGCTCTTGGAGCTGTTACCCTTGTTCCTATCCAACGCTTAGGAAAGTGAGACTCAATACTGAAAGAACTGACCAGTCAAAAGCTTAGATCTCAAACTAAAAGGCTTTCCTTCTCTGATTTACTATTTAGTTTCACTTACTGTCTTGACACGGGTAAAGATAGTTCTTTAAAGGTTATCCTGATCTAAGAGTTTTAAATTCTATGTGGAAAAAATGGCCGGGAGAACCAGCTGTCCTTATTTTCCTACCAACTTCTTTGTGATAACACTGCCCCAGCGGCTGATCTAGAAGCCAGTGGGACGGCATCCACTTGCCCATCCAGGTACAGATGTGACCCAGAGTGTGAGGTCTGAGTGGCTGAAGGCCACATCCTGGGTGACTCTGTCCTGCACAAGGTCACCAAGCCCCACGATGAGGGGGGAGCTCACAGCTGATGGGCAGCACCACCTCCGGGATGTGGTGGCACCAGCCCGGGCCACTGTCAGCTACTGCGTCACTTCAGCTGCTGTTGTTGTACCCATATGTAGCCTGTGGGTTGCTATTTGCCTTGCTGGCTTCTCACTCATGGGTCTTCTTTATGTCTCATAAAGCAATTTCTGAATTATCCCTCTCCTCACCTCTTAATTAGAGAACATTCTTCTGTCCTTCTCTACCAAAGATAATAGTTTAATAGACTTCAAAAGGCCGACAGTAGTGTTATTGAAAGGAGCTGTTTTAATTTTCAAGGTGATGCATTTCTCCTTGTATGGTGAGTCGGTTCTTTCTGATGTTACATTCTGAGCTATTATCCCTTTTATATCCTAGAGTTCAATGAATAAACATGTAGAATAACCAGTTCTTTTGAGTTTGCCAATAAGTTGTGCATAACGAAAAATGAAATGTGAATTTTCATTCAAGAAAGTTAGCAAAGAAAGTTTACTCTCTCAAACCTAGACCTCAGCTTTTCACACAGGAGTCTGTCGCTGCAGTGTCATGCTGCTTGGTGACAGACGGGAGGTCGTACAGCAGCCCTGCCAGGCCAGCATTGCTGGGGAGGGTGTCATTGTAATTACACAGCACGTATGATGAGCTGGAATCCTCCAAAGCAATAGTAAATATCCAGATTGCCATAGTACATACTCCACAATAACTAGCTTACAATTAAAACTTACTAGAAATACAGAAAACAAAAAAATTATCTATAATCTGGGAGAAAAAAGAGAAGCAGTTAAAAAAAAAACAAATGAAAGAAAGAAACCACTGCAAAGCTCAAAGCTCAGAGCTACAGGTCCACTCACAGGGCAGCCCCTCTGTGCAGTGCTTCCCCCGAGGACTAAGGGGCCCACAGTCCCTATTACCACCACGTCATCCCCACCTCCCAACAAGATGGCCTCAAGGAACAGACATCAGAATTAGACAAAGCAAGAGCATTGGTGTTATGAGACAGCAAATTTAAAACAGCTGTGGTGAGCACACTGAAAGGGCAGTGGGAAGTCAGGAAAAACAGAAAGCAACACTAGAGGCCAAAGCTCTTGATGGCTCATGAACCATCTTGAACACAGTTAAGTGAGAATTTTGAGCCCCCGGGGGTGTCTCTAAGGAAGCCTCAAAATCTGAAACCAGAGACGATGAGGGCCAGAAAAAGCAGAACAGAATTTTCTAGAATCCAAGGACAGTTACTGTCTTAGTTATGTCTCTCATTGCTGAGATAAAATATCCAACAGCCAACATTAAAGGAAGAAAGCTTTTATTTGGCCCAATCTGTACAGGTTTCAGTTCATGGGCGGCTGGCTCAGAGGCAGGGCAGGGTGATAGTATAGGAGAAAATCAAGATCACTTTGGGCTTTTTTTTTTTTTTTTAATGTATTTTTTATAAGGTCTCACTACACAGCTCAGACCTGCAGTGATCCTACTGTTTTCAGCCTCCCCAGTGCTAGGATTACAGACCTACACCACTATGCCTGCTCTCAGTGGCCAGCTCGACAGACCCAGTGGCATGGCTGGCATGGCACGTGGTGCCAGGAATCAAAACCTAGTCTCTACACTTGCCTAAGCAGGTGCTTCGTCCCCTGAGCTATCTCACCAGCCCTCACTTTGGGCTTCTGGATAAGACACCAGAAGCACAATCCATGGGGAGAAAAAGGTTAGATTTCATCAAAGTTAATACTTTTTTTTGTTCTAGGAGAGACACTATGGAGAAAATAAAAGTACAGTAGGAGGAAATGTTTTTTTAAAGACCTCTCTGATACAGGACTATTATCCAACATGTACAAAGAAACCTGCAAGTCAACAAAACGAAACAATCCAACTAAAAAATATCTCACAGACCTTGACAGACACCTCAGCAAATGAGGTAGGTAGAAGGCAAGTAAGCAGACAGAAAATATTCCAACCCCAGGTAATCAGAGAGGGGCAAAGCAAACAATAAGCAGAGAACCACCGCACCCCACCCTAACAGGAGGAGCCCAAAGCCAGCAGGCAGAGCGAGGTGGAAGTCAGAGGAGCAGGAAACTGGGCTGGTGCCATGCAAGCACAAGTTGGCTTGGCCATTTGAGGAGTGCTTTGGCAGTTTGCTTGTTTTCTTTTACCAAAATACTCTCACACTATGGTTAAGCAATCGCACTCTTCAGGTATCTAAACAAAGGAGTTAAAAGCTTATGAACACTACAAAAAAACCTCCACACAGGTTATCGCTGTAGCTTTCTCCATAATTGGCAAAGCCTGAAACAGTCAGGAGGTGAACAGACCACCAAGCAATAAGACTCAGAGTCATAAAGAGAAACAGGGAGCTGGGTCTCTGGAAGCATGAGAACAGTGGTCTCTCTCCTGCCCTGCCATCTGGCTCTCGGTCTGGACAGCTCCAGCCCATAGCTTGAGAGCCCTGGTGGGACAGTGCCTCATGGTAGGGTACATGGCAAGACAAAGCCTTCCATGACCAAAGGACTGGGGTAGAAGAGAGAGTCCTATCCCCTCAAGGACTTGCCTCAGGAGAACTGAAACCTTCACTTCTCTTACCCCCAACTATTGGGGGCTGGCAGGCTCTGTATCCTAGAGATGTGCACACAGAAAAAGGGTTAAATAAAGACAACATAGATATGGCTTGTGGGGAGTCCAGGAAGGTCAGAATTTGCTAAGACAAAGACTTCTCTGGATGGCCCGTTCTTATCAGGACCTTAACAATTCAGGTGGGTGCAGGATGTGGAGGGTGCAGCTGAGGCAGAAACCAATGAAACAAGCCGGCCTCAAGAAGTTAGAACAAGGTCACTCAAAGCAGTGAATTTTGCTTATCAAGAGAACTATCTCCTCTCCAAGGTTGGTAATTATTGCTCTTGAACTGTAGTGAGAGCTGAATGTCCTCAGTGGCCACCTTATTCTGCCCTCTGAGCTTTTCCTACCTGGCCAGAGAGCACCATGGTCAGCGCCTTAACACTTGCACAGCCCAGGTCCCAATATCCTATCACCTCCCCTAGTGTCACCATGGGAGCCACACCACCGGGCTCTTTAGGGACAGCCCCAGTGCCCACTGCATTGCAGCAGGAACTCCCATGCCTGTGCCTGCTCCTGACTGAAAAGAATGTTCTGAAAGGCTGAGTTCCAGGTGACTGCGGACGTGGAACCTCCTTAAGAGGCATAATCACTGGACAGTGGGTGGGGGCAGGGCAGGAGGGACGGACGGACGGGCGCCGCAGGGACATTACGCAGTGAGGACGCCACACGTGACCTCACCACAGTAGATGCGCATCGTCTCTCTGTCAGGCCCACGGATGAGCCCTAGAGCGAACTGTGGGCTTGGGGGCTGGTGGGGTCCCCTAAAGTCACACATGCACCTCTTAAGTGGAGCTACTGATAGGGGAGAGCTCTGCAAACTGCCTTTGTTTTCCAGGGCATCCTCTGGGTCCTCCACTCAGCTGCTACTATTGAATGCAAAACTTCTCTAAAGTAATAGTCTTGGAAAAACAATACAAATACACCCAAAGCTGTCCCCAATGTAGGAACAGCAATAAAACCATTTAAACAGATATAAATGTGTTGAAATCTTAAAGGAAAAGCTGGACAGCGACGGCTGAATGAGTCTCCGTGGAAAATTACAAAAGCGTCAGATGGACGTTCCCGAGCTGGAGGGCCCTGCGCACAACTGGCTTCCTCGGGTTGCGAAGCTGCTCGGAGCCGGCAGAGGAGAAGAACAAGCTGAAGGTAAATCAACAGCGGATGTGCGATCTGGGATCAGAGGAAACAGTGGAAGACACAGGAAATCACCAACCCACACGTGGTGCCAACAAGGAAAAGAAGCATGAGCATAGAGAAGCATTTGAAGAAATAAGGACTGAAATTTTCTTTGAAATAGGGCAAAATATCAACTTACAAATAAAGGGTATTTGCAAACCCCAGTCAGAACAATTACAATGAAAACGCCAGATTTAGGTGCATCTTACAACCATCCTGAGCAGACAGGTGGACTATAAACAGCGGACCCACCTGCTAGGGAGCGGGTGCTCGCCCGAGCCACCAAGGGACAGCAGAGGGACTGCTTGCAGGAACCAAAAGAACAGAACTTGACACAAGTGTGCACCCCACACGGCACCCTCCAAATGGGAGGAAGAAACACACACAGAGGGGGGTAAAAGCTGGGACATCCCACTAGACCTCCACAGATGAGCACAGAGACTTCCTCAGAGGTGGCAGACAGCCCGGTGTGGACCTGAACCCAAAGCAGGAACACAGGCAGGAGACACATCACCGAAGTGAGAAATGCAAGATTGTGTCTCTTCTCACGGTTCCTTGATAGGTACTTGGATGTTTAATCAAAACACAATAGTGTCACGCCTAGAGGTTATGGCACATTACAAAAGGCAAAAGCAATTATTTTTGCTTTGATGTTTGAACATTTTCTATGGGGTGACTCTGTTAGTTATATGGAGAGTTACCACTGAAAACCAGAGGACAGATACCATTAAATGCTAAGAAAAGAGAAAAAAATGTGAAACATAGGACATAAATATGAAATGAACTAGGGCTGGCCAGATAATTCAAAGGACTAAAGCACCTGCTTTGGCAGACACAAGGATCAGGGTTCGATCCCAGGCATGGTGTGCTGACCCCAACACTGGGTCACCCTGAGACTTCGACTGAGACTGGGTGTGGTGGCCTGTAATCCCAGTGCCTGGGAGGCTGAAAACAGGAGGAGCACTACAAGTCTGATCTGCGCAGTGAGACCCTGTAGACCCTGTATTAAATACATTTTTAAAAAGATAAAATGAACTGATTAATGCAATTCATTATTATAGATACAAAATCTACATAAAATATATAACACATCCTTATACACATCATAAATATTTTACATTTATGTAAATAAATGTATATGTTGTATGTATGCTTATGTACAAAAGTTACACATAAAAGAAGCCTCCCCTAGGGGATGACACTTGTGTCCCTTCACCCGCAAGTCCCTGAGCTCTCTGCAGAGCCTGGGTGTCCCAGGCCGGGCACACCAGCACCCACCTCATCCCGTTATGGGAAGACCCCAGAGTCCTGCCAAACCCTCCTTCCCCATGTATTTCCATTCTCGAGTTTTTCCCAAGCCAATTGAGTTGTGGTGAACATGTTCTTTGAAAGCAATTATTTATTTCTGCCTTTGCTCCTGGCTGTGAAAGTGCCCAAGGCAAAACTGTTTAATGGAAAGCAAATGATTAACAACCTTAATTTGTGTTTCTGAAATTCCAACTCCAAATATTTGTCTATTTAAAAGCACCAATAGAGTCCACTAACCAAGTACTAGAACTACTAAGCGTGCTGGGCCAGGCAGCTTGGTAACAACTCAGCCCAAAGAGATCACCTGTACCACAAAGTTGAAGCAGAAGCCACGGGATCAGAGGTCAGGAACACGTGGATGGAGACCAAGAGGCCATGGCCCAGAGCTGAGCACACTGAGCCTCTGCCGGTCGCAGATGGGGAGGCTAGAGGGTTCTGGAAGGGCAGCTTGGCGTCATCCTGTGCTCCTGCTCCGGGCACCTGGCAGGGCTCTCCACTCACATGGAGGAGAAATATAAAGCAAGAGTGAAGAACTTTAAAGTCAGTTGTCTTAATGAGGTGCTGTGCCACCAAATGTGGAAACCAGCCACAAAGCACAGGAATTGGATCTATGTGGCATCTTCACAGGGCTAAAGGGACGGACGGTGAAAAGAGACTGCTGTGGACAGAGGCCCTGTGACAGCCACCCACAGGATGTCATGAAACTGTGACGAAGGAGGGTCACGTGGGAAAATTCCACTCTGACAAGCTATAAGCAAGATAGCAACCCAAGATGTCCACCCTTGTTGCTAGATTTTACACTGCAGAGGGGACTTTCTGGATCCTAACACAGAGAGGCGACCTGGATGACTGGCTAGCCAGAACTCCAGAGCACAACATTCCTGGTTGTGCACAGTGGTGGAGATTCTGGAGAAGAGCTGGGAGCAGGCAGCTGCTGGCCTTGAGGATGAGGCCTCGAGCTACGGCATGGGGAGGCCTTGGGCTGGAGATGGGGGTCCTGTCTGATCCTTCAGGCCGGGGCTGAGGAAGGAGCTATGCAGCCACCAGCACCAGACTCAGGGGCCCATTGGCTGGCTCCCTTCTTACCCGCCCCCACTAATCTTTCTTCCCTTTCCTCCCCTTCCCTTCCCTCTCCTACCCTTTACTTCCTTACCCTTCCCTTTCTTTCCCTCCCCTCCCCTTCCTTTCTCCCATCTTTGCATTCCTTCCCTTTCCTTTTCTTTCATTCCCTTCCCTTCCCTTCCCTTTCTTTCCCTTCCTTCCCTCCTTCCTTTATTCTGATCTGAGAACTACCCCATGGCCTTTGTACATTGATCTGAGCCACAGAGTTTTGGGTCATTTTATAGCAGCAAAAGAAAACTAACACAATTTTGAAGAAGAACAACAGGATTCCCACTTCACACCACATACAGAAGAGATTCCAGAGTAACTAAGGGGCCAAGCACAAGCAGCACCCGGATCGCCCTCACGGAGCTCTGAGAATGCAGAGAGAATCCCTTCGGTCAACCCTGACAAAACACAGAGGAAGCGTTCATGCACAGGACTGCCTGAGAACTTACATGGGGCGGCCACCAGTCTGTCTCTACCAGGACATCCACAGCCTGGAAACCTGCCACTGTCACTACTTGTTGTGACAATTGGATGCTTTCTTTCTGGCTTTGACTGCAGCACTTACCTTGCCACTTCTGAATCCGCCCACAGCCACCTAGGGCTGTGTCCCAGCACCAGTCAGTTCCAGAAAAGAATGATCTTTACATTGCGCTCAGTCAACAACAACAACAACAACACACACACACACACACTATGTAAGATGAGATGGGGACAGAAAAAGCTCTAGTTGAATATGTGCATACATGAAGCACATGTCATACACAATACATATGCTTGAAACGAGGGAAGACTTTTAATTAACTCACAAAATCAAGAAACAGAGGGATGAGGTGGACTTCAAAGCACAAAGAATTTATTGAAAGACAAGAAAAGATTAGAAACAAAAACAGACTGAGGGAGACTACTTCTACCGTGTGATTGGCAAAGGGAAGATGGCTTTGCCACACAAAGCAGGTGCCACTCGCAATACAAGACCAAGTGGTCCCCACAGTAAGCAGACGGGTGTCGTCACTGGCACTCTCAGCCTCCGCTGTCCCTATCAGTTGCTGCTGAGCTCAGAGAAGAGATTTTTCATTTTCTCTGTAATGCATAAGTATATGAAATACAAAGGAAATAAAATGAAAGCAAGCCTCGCTGTGTATAGCTCGCCCCACAATTAAATCATCTCTGTCCTTTTTTATTTCATTGAGAGAAAACATAGATGTTATGGCTTGCATTTAGATGACCCCCAAACCTTGTGAAAACCTTTTAGATGGGGCTTTTTGAGGGGTAGCTGAATCTAGAGTTTGTGATTAATTCATGGTTCAGTGTTGGGACTAATTTTTTTTCTTGTACTTATTTATTTATTTATTTTGATATAGGGTCTTGCTATGCAGTTCAGACTCATAGTGATCCTTCTGTCTCAGCCTCCCAGCACTAGGATTACAGGTTTGCACCACCATGCCCAATTTCAGTGATCAGTATGGCATGCAACACTGGGGATCCAACTTAAGTCCTTACATTTACCAGGCTGGCACTTGGACCACTGAGCCATCTTCCCAGCCCCAGTTCTGGGATTAAGGGTGCCAGGAATAAGGATGGGTGATTGCTGGATCTGTCCACTGACGGAATTGGCAGCACCCTAATCCCAATGGTCTGGAAAAGACAAAACAGCAGAGAGATGTTTTTTCCCTCTTTTGCTTTCACCTGTTCCTTTTGCTGTCTTCTGCCTCCATGAATGGTGGTTGCCCTTGTGCCATGCAGCCCTGTCTTGCAGCCAGCTCATTACAGACTGAATCCTCCACAAACAGTGAGCTAAAGTACTCTTTCCTCCTTTCCTCTTGGGTGTTGGGTATTTTGTCTCGGCAAGAGAAAAGTAACTGAGACAGACACAGAAGCACACACTTGCACACACAAAAGCCAAGCGTGAGAAGCCAGAATCCTTGGCATGACTGTGGGTCTGAAAGCTGTGCCAAGACTGCGTTGCTGGATGAGGGACAAGATCTCCCCTCCTGCCTCCCACAGCTGCCTGCCTGCTTTCCTTTGTCACCTTTGACACTTTGCTTTTGCTGTTTCACTTCCTTCGGGAGTCTAGAAGGTCTTTCATGGTGGCAGAAAATAGCATTACAGTTCATCAAGCTGAGAACCAGCCTAAGAGACATACTGAACATAAGTAGAGTCAGAGGCCAACAAACAGAGGCCCCAGGGGCACACCAGGAGAGGGGGTACCCTCCACATCCATGGTGGAGAGCGCTAGGAGCCCTGACATAGGAAAGAAAGATCTACACCCAAGGGTGTCCCTGCCCCTGGGCTCCTAGGAAGAGGCCAGAAACTGGTATAAAGTAGGCACTTACCAATGAAGTTAGGCTGCACTGTGGCCCTGTTACTCCTATTGGATACTATGTTCTAAGGTGCATATGTGGGCGTGGGTATGCATGGGTGTGCATGAGCTTATGCCTGTTTGCCTCCCTTGAGCACCAGGCTGGGGTCAATGGAAGCAAATTCCACTGCATTTTCAGCAGCTCTCTAGAACAAAGCCAGAGTGCTTAAGATACACCAGAGCTCTGGTGGCCACACCAGTGAGAAGCCCTGCTATGGGTACACAGCTTCTGGTGCAAAGTCCTCTCTTGGTGAGAGAAGGGCAAGCACCAAAGTCTACCCTGAAACAAGTCAGGAGCTCCATAGTTCTTAGGTGTGTGCCCAAGCCTTTTACTTGTCACACCATTCCACTTCAGGGGGCCAGAAGCATGAATTTTCCAAAATGAGCAGAGAGCACCCAGTGCTGGGAGCTTTGGGCTTGAATTGCTGCTCTGCAGCTGGCCACACAGGGGGTGTTGGCTGAGTTATCTCTTCCTGAGCCTCCACCATCTATTTTATGGAGTTGCTGGGAGTGTTAAGGGTGCCTGACACTTGGCAGACATTGGCTGTGGTCCTGTTTTTAGAATCTCTCTCTCTCTCTCTCTCTTTCTCTCTCTCTCTCTCTCTCTCTCTCTCTCTCTCTCTCTCTCTCTCTCTCTCTCTCTCTCTCTCTCTCTCTCTCTCTCTCTCTCTCTCTCTCTGGAGTCATCAGCCTGCAGCCTGTGGGTCCAGCCAGCCTCCCACTGCATTTGGGCATGAAGTGTTCAGGACACAGCCAGGCCTTCATTCCTGCACCTTCACCTATAGCTGCCTCTGTGCCCAGCTGTGATAGAGATGAGCCCTGAGGACAGAGCCCCAGACATTTGTGCTCTGGCCTTTAGGAAAGACTGCAGGCTTTCCTTCTCACTGCTCCCCTGTGTGAGGGTTATGAGATTATCAGACTCAGGCAGAAGGAAATCTTGGCACCAGTCACACACACACACACACTCCCGCACACACAGGCACACACTTGTGAACAGGGCCCGCTTAAAGTTTCTATTGCTAATTATACTTTCCAACTTCATCTACATCTTATTCTATAGAAATAGAGCTCAGCATAGATTAAAATAAGCTGGCTTTCCATGCGTCTTATAGTTCATGCATCTTTTCTTAGAAGAAAGACCCAGTTCTTCCCCATATTCCTAACAAGGCAGCCTGATCGCCCCACAGGATCCGCAGGAGATCCTCTCATTCCAGGGTCAGGACAGGCTTTGGGTGCCAGCGACATGCAAGCCCTGCAAGGCCCCATGGCCACTCCAGGCAGCAGGCAAAGCTCCCACACTGCCTGTGCTCTCTGGCTTCTTCTTGAATTCCACAGCGGACTCAGTTCAGTCTAACAACCAGATCCCAGGACCCTCAAACTGCCCAAGTACAGAGAATCGAACTCAGGTCACTGTCATTTCCACCTCTCCAGGGAAGACTGGAAAGGCCTCAGGAGTCTGTGGGAGACTGTAAAGGTGCCAGACCACTCCCAGATTACAGCTGATTCTTAGGCCATCTTTGCTGTCTATCTCTGCGGGCTTCATTTGAACAAAGCCACTACCCCACAGCCATCTCAGCAGCAATCTACAGCACGGCCACAGATCACCTGTTCCATCCACCAAGTATTTCCATAGTCCCAGTAGGGCTGTGCAAGGCATCCCTTCCAGAGGGTGACTGGTGTCTGGAGAGCAGGCAAGTGTAGTGGTCACAGGAAACGGATGCACAGAGCTTAGGCAGCCTCCTTGTGCTATGAAGGTCACCTTGTGCATTGCCCTGGAATGAGAGTGCAGGGTCCTGACCAAGAGTCCTCAGCTCCCTGCTTCCCAGGTAGAAACAGCATCTCTTGGGTCATCTTCCACCTTACCTACTCGGTCCTCTTAGCCCAGCCTCTCCTGCTGACAGTGGGATCATGTGTGGTTTTTACTTCCCATTGAATCAGGCTCCATTCTGCAAAAGAGACTTTATTGCTTTCGATGCAAGACATACCAAAAGGCACTGTCATCCCCAGCCTCCCGGGGATGGGATGCAGGTGTCAGTGTGCAAAGATGTCCCTTACATCGATGGGGCCGAGGGGGCGTAGGAACCAGGTGCATACTCTGCAGACTGAATCATTGCATTGTTCAGTAAATATCTTTTTATTTTTCCAAAATATTTTCCATCTTTAGTCAGCCACTTGGATAATGCAAAAACTCACAGACACAGCAGGCTGTTTCCGTGTGTGTTGTGTGATCCTCAGAGGCAGGAGAACTTCAGAGAGGCCTTCCGCACAGAGGAGCTCCTTTCATAACACCAAGCTGGTTCAGCTGACTGGGAGGGCCGGCTCCCGTCTGCTCTACTTGGAATTCAGGCCACTGACTCAAGAGGCCCCAGAAGGTGACTGCCGGGCACAGGCAACCCAAAGCACACCTGAAAACATGGACCGAGAGGTCTGGTAAGCCTATTTATTTTTCATCTTCAAAAAAATATTTTTCATAATTAACATCTAATAACATCTTTACCGAGACATGCAGCAAAATGAAATAAGAAGGTGCTCTTTGTCCAACGCTGTGAAGAGGAGTGGCCAGGAGAACAAGGGAGGCGACACCCAGGCCAAGCGCAAAGGCTGCTGGGAGCCCCAGGCAGATTTGCAACACACCACATGGAAGCTGCGGTGTACTCAGCCCGAAGGAACCTCTTCTGCCAGCGAGCAGGTCTACTTTTCTTCAGCGATGGTATTGTTACAGCTAAAGTGCTGCTTCTGCCCCGGTGCCATCAAGAAATTTGAGCCCAGGGGGCCAGGGAGATAGCTTAGTAGAATAAGCGCTTGCCTGGCAAGGGCAAGGGCCTGAGTTAAATCCCCAATTCCATGAATGAAAGAAAGAAGAAAGAAAGAAAGAAAGAAAGAAAGAAAGAAAGAAAGAAAGAAAGAAAGAAAGAAAGAAAGAAAGAAAGAAAGAAAGAAAGAAATTTCAGCCCCAGCCAGATTTTTTTTTTTTTTTTAGAACCACGGATTGAACTCAGGCCCTTGTGCTTGCCAGGGAAGCACTTATACCACTGAGCCATCTCCCCAGCCCTAACCACCTTTTCCTAAAAGTACATGTGGCTCCAAAATAACAGCTACAGGGGCTGACAAGATAGTTCAGTGGACTAAAGCACCTGCTTAGGCAAGTGCTGGGACCACAGTTGGGTCTCCCACACCACATGCCGCACAGGCCTCACCCCCAGGGCAAGCTAAACCACCAGAGTCTGGGAGTAGTGGTGTACACCTGTAATCCTAGCGCTGGGGAGGCTGAAAACAGGAGGATCACTACAAGTCCGAGTTGCATAGTGAGACCCTGTAATGCCCAAATACATTAAAAAATAAAATAAACATAACAGCAAGCATTTACTGAGAACTTGCCGCAAGCCAGGGCTGTTGCTCACCCCTCACCTCACACCTTGCACCCAGTGGCTCAGGGAGGCAGCAGTGATGGAGACAGAGGTGAGGTCCCTAACACCGGTCCTTAACATTCAGCCCCAATTTCTCTGGTGACTTCCAACTCCACATTCTTTCCCTGTGCTGAAAGATGGAGCTTCAAGCAACAGTCCCATGACTGCCTCTAAGGCCCCGGATTTTCTGGGTTGGACAGTGTCAGTCCTCATCTATCCCTTGACACGTATCTGAGGCTCTGGACAACCAAAGAGAAGAGAGCAGCATGAGTGACACAGCACCCCAGAGCAGTTTCTCCACCACAGCGGCAGCTGCGCCACCCTGAGTGGCCAGACCCCTGTGAGCCTGGGAGGTCACACATCGAGAGGCAGCAACACTGAAACAACTATTGCTGTACAAACTGAGTTTGTGGCCTCACAGAGTCGAAGAAGGAAACTGCACCCAGAAGAAGGAAGTTAGGAGGGGTGTACTAGAAACACAGGAGGAGAGATAGCTCCTGGAGGGGAGCGCTCCTGAGCGGGCCCAAGGGCTTTCTTTGTCTTGGTCTTCTATGGATAAGTGGAGCACAGGAGGCTTTGTAATGCAAAGTTTAAGGCAAACAAATTTGAAGAAAACTGGTTGCTTTCCATTTCTAATTTTAGCTGAAAGGTAGGCAGCACTAGGGTCAACTGGTTTAGCAGATTCTGCCTAAGAAGTTGCTTTCCTGGAAGTTACAGTTCTTCTCTGCCCAGTCTTACTTTATGGCTATTCTTTTCTCAGCTTAATTGGTTGCTTGGCTTGAGTTAACTCTTAACTAGGCATGTGTGTCCCTGCCTTTGTAGCCAGTCAACTCTGTCATAAGCCGTGCCCTTTACTGTTTTCTTGCGAGCTATCTAAATTGCCTTCTATGGCACCCAGGGGCATCCTTCCCGCCCACAGCAAGGCCTATCCTGAGGCTTAGACAGCACGCTTCTGCCAGCTCCCAATGCTCAGAGCTCAAGTCCCGTGTGATGCTCCATTGGACTGTAGCAGCTCTACCAAGCTCACAGAGAAGCCTCACTCTCACAAGAAAGGTGAGGCCCCGGCCCCAGCCCCACCCACAGTAGAAGTCAAGGGAGAGGGTGGCCCACCTCAGCTCAGCCTCCACCCTGTCTTGTTCTCTCCTGAGGCCCCATGAAGCAGTCCCACCACAGACAGGGCCCTGCCTGCCAAGCGGGCACCTCCGCAGATGCTCAGCAGGAAGGTGAGGCAGGAGCACACTGTGGATGGTGGGCAGGACCCAGAACTCTCAAGGGCAAATACAAACTGCTCTCAGACTTACACCAGAAGGTCTAGTGTGTGTTCTTAAATGCAATGGAAGAGATGGAAATTCCTGCAGGGAATTCCAGCAAGTTTTGGGGTGTTTTTTGTTTGTTTGTTTGTTTGTTTTTACAACAACAAACCCTGGAGGTATCAGTTGCTGGTTAGAAGAGTGCATTTTCTACATGGATTCTCACACACTGCCACTCTCAGAGGTAAATTTCTGCTATGGGTACTGACTTTTCACTTTTGATTTTAGTCAGCCTGGGAGGATTCCCAAAAATGCATATTCACACTTGCGATGGGAGCCCATTTCCGTGTAGCCAGATGACCCCAAGGTCATGTAAGAGAGAGGGCTTGGTGCAAATCAGTGCCACCAGTGTGGTGGCAAAGCCAGGAAGCACAGCACAGGGAACAAGACCAGCAAGGTGGATGCCTACCCTCCAAGGCAGCCTGCAGGGAGCCTCTCCACCACCCGCCCCAGAGCACAGGGTAACCTACCAGCAGGGACAGCACCCTCAAGATCCAATAGCCTCTGCAGGTATTTCTAAGGCAGATAAGTTGATGATCAAAGTGAACTGCCTCATTCCACCTCTCGTCGACTTGTCTCAAGTATATCTCCTTGAACCCTGCTTGATCTTCAAGCACAAACAATAACTACATCATAACTCTACCTGGTAAAATGTGACTGCTGCACGTACAACCCAAAGGCACAAGCCCCTTCCTCCAAATCTTTTTTTTTTTTATTTTTTATTGAAGAACAAGTAGCAATGAGACAGTTTCAAGACAAATTAACAGGACAGATTCGATAATGAATACATTGTAGACTGTTTTCATAATGTTTTGGTATTGCACAAGGTGCATACATGATATTGTACTTACAGACACTATTATAGCAGTTGTCTTTAATCAGAAACTTAAGAAAGTGTAGCTGTATACTTATTTTTTTATTTATTTTTTATTTTATTGAAGTACAAATACCAATCAGACAGTTTTAAGACACCTTAACAAGACAGATTTGATAAATTAATACATTGCAAACTGTTTTCATAATGTTTTGGTATCATACAAGGTGCATACATGTTATCCTTACAGACA
This sequence comes from Ctenomys sociabilis, assembly GCA_004027165.1. Classification (NCBI taxonomy): domain Eukaryota; kingdom Metazoa; phylum Chordata; class Mammalia; order Rodentia; family Ctenomyidae; genus Ctenomys; species Ctenomys sociabilis. The sequence continues at coordinate 94,075 of PVKA01003095.1, read as the reverse complement.
TTATTATAGCAGATGTCTCTTATCAGTGAATTAAGAGTGTAGCTGTTTACTTATCTTATTTTTTATACCTGAATTATATCAAAAATTCAATAATTATTTTCCTAGTGTATGACCATAGTACTAGAAGCTGACATAATATCCTGCCCAACCACCATTAGTGCAAATCTTGCCTCTTATAAGATTATGTAGAAGCACAGTGTTATCTATCCCAACTGTACTGTCTATACACACACATCATGATTTTTTCTTTCTATACCCATCCCTTTGTCTACACCTGTCAAAGGTGGGCACTCCATTGTCATTCAACTAACCACAGAGGAAAGAGATTGAAGTTCTATAGTGTGCCTAGGGAAAGTCACATGGAGAGAAAACTTTCTCTCAGGCTCTCACAGAGAGCAAACTGGTTAAGCATTGCCGTGACTCATCCACATGGATGACACAGACAAAGGATCTACAGAATAATGTACAGGACTACAAGAAAAACCCTGAGAGGACTTCACTGACCACATAAGAAATATAAAGTACATGTGTTGGTATATAAGTCTTGCTCTATCTAGGTCTTAACCATCCAGCAGAAAAGTATAAAAATGAAGTATAAATCATGGGGCCATAATATTAAGCTGAGCTGTAAATGGCTATGGTTGACAACTTCTTTGGATAACTCCCTATTGTTGTGGAATGCTGGACTGTGTTGGATTGTGTTGTCGAGTTCAAGCACCTATACTTACTTTTTTTATAGCTGAATTGTATCACAGATTCAATAATTAATACTACCCATCTTGTTGTCTTCCTAGTGGTTGCCCATACATAGTACTAGAAACTGACATAACAACCTGTCCAGCCACTATTAGTGCAAGTCTTGCCTCCCATAGAATTATGCATAGATACTGCAAATTTATCCTAACTGAACTGTCTGTACAAACACATCTTGGTTCTTCCTTTGTATCCTCCTTTTTGTCTAGACCTATCAAAGATGGGCACTCCATTGTCATCAAAGCATTATAAGTATCTGAACTTGGCGACACAATCCAACACAGTCCAGCATTCCACAATAATAGTGACTTATTTGAAGAAGTTGTTGACTATAGCCCTTTAGAGCTCAACTTATTCTTATGGCCCCACTTTATATACCTAATTTTTATACTTTTCTACTGGATGGTTAAGACCAAAATAGAACAAGACCTATATATCAAGACATGTAGCTTTTGTTTCTGATGAGGTCAGTTAAGTCCCTTCAGGGTTGACCTTATAATCCTGTACCTTACTCATGTAGACCCATGTGGATGAGTCACAGCCAATGCTTGACCAGTTTGCTCTCTGTGAGAGCTTGAGAGAAAGTTTTCTCTCCAAGTGACTCTCCCAGGCACACTGCCGATCATCAGTCTCCTTCCTCTGTGGCTCCATAATCTCCTTGATCAGAAAATTTGAGGAGCAACTGAGTTTCATGATGGTACAGTATATGTTCTCTCATGTCCTGAGTCTTTGCTGAACTTAAAAGGCTAGGGCCAAAATGTTGGCTGACCTTGCAGCTCTTCTATTTCTCCAATTCTTGATCTGTGAACTTAGGTTGTTAACCATCCAGAAGACAAGCTGATTAGTATCCTGCAGCATATGCCATTCAGTTTGCCTAACTATCTGATTGAAATCATTATATCATAGTGATATATATGTATCTATGTTTATAGCAGCACAATTTGTGATAGCAAAATCTTGGAAATAGCCAAGATGTCCATCACATGAGGAATGGTTGAAAAAGATGTGGCATTTCTATATAATGAAGTATTACTCAGCTATAAAGAATGATAAACTTGGAGTATTTATATTGAAGTGGATGCCACTTGAACATATTCTCATAAGTGAAATAAACCAGACACACAGGTGCAAATATCGTATAGTCTCCCTAGTATAAGAAGTAAAAAGAAGAAATACAAATAGAAATATAAAACAACATCCTCAAAATCTTAACAGTTCCAGCATGGCTCAAGTCCAAGTCAAAGTTCCCTCTGAGACTCAAGGCAAACTCTGTTGTGAAGCTCTGACAAATTCAAAGAGTAGGTTACTAACCCTGAAACAGAATGGCACACCACAAAGATCCCCGTTCCTAAAGGAAAAGAGAGAGGGGTAGAAAAGAACAGAAGTGAAGCAAGTCTCAGTCCTAGCGAGTAAAGCAGAAAGTCTTGGAGCCCTGCATACAGCAGACTGGCAAGTTGTGGTGAGATGTGAACACTCAAGGCTTGGTTGGCCACACCTCTGCAGCCTCCACGGCCAGCCACCGAGCTGTCCTTTGTGCTGGCTCTGCTCACAACCTGTAGCTTTCCTCAGTAGACTTCCCACATGCCTGGCATCTCCAAATTTCTGGGCTTTCCAATGTATTCTTTGCTTCACTCTTCAAGATCCATGCACTGCCTCACCTCTCAGGCCTTCCTTTGAAATCTGTGTGGAAGCACCTTAGACCCCACACCCCTTGCATTCTGCATTCCTTGAATAACCAGCACCACACTGATGATGTCAGGGTCTGTCATCAGGGCAAGAAGTAGCTGGACCACCTTGGCCATGGCTGTAGTTGTGAGCAAGGGAAAATGAGCCCCAGGGAACCAATTCCCCAGAGGGCCTCTCAGGCAAAGGGCCCACGAGCTCTCTTCTCCAATGAGAGCTTTAAACCTAGTTCCTCTCTGGAAGGTCCAGGAGTCCTGGTTTGGAGGACAACCTGCCTTCTCTGTTAGCGTCTCTCCTGTCCACAGCAGCCTGTTTGGCTCTGACACAGCAAAGGCCGAGCTGAAGACCCCTCCAAGGTTCCTGTTTCTTCTCTCTGGGAACTAGACCAAATTTGGAAGCTGCTCCCTGAGAACTGGTCCACTTGCCTGCAGTGTGGCAGGGACTGGATTCTGGTGGGGGGGATCTTTGTGGGGAGCCTGGGGGCCTTGTGTTCCCCAAGGTAGAACCTGCACTACCCAGGCACAGTATGGCATTTTCAAGCCAGGTTCTGAGATCCCTGTCCCAGCAGGAAGGCCAGGTGTTTTCCAAATGGTGCGTCTAAAGGTGGGAAACACTCATCCTCTCTCCACATCCACTCACACCCTGCTGCTCCTGCACTATCAGGCTCCTGTCACAGCACTGTGGACAGCAAGGCACAGAGGATGGGGGTTGTAGGCTCTGGCTTCATGGGGAGCCTTGAGCCTTAGCGAAAGTGAGGGCAAGAAAGAAAAGCTTCAGGCTGGAAGGACAGGGTTCCTGGGGTCGTGGGCTCAGAGAAGGGATCACGGGCTCTGAAGATGGGTAGGGGAGTGTGGTTGGATGGAGCCCTGGCCTCAGCTCACAGAGGGAGGCGACAGCCCAAAGATAGGAGTGGGAGGGGCTTGTGGGAAGGCTCTGAGGATCCCAGAGCAAATCTTCTGTGGGACCCCTGCTCCCCTCCTGTTCCCAGATATCAGTCTTCCACTGAACTTCCTGGACTGGATATTTCTACTTTTCTGGATCCTAATTTAAAACCCAGAAGGGCCACACAATAAACCACTTACATTTCAGGGGTCCTGGCCTCTGCACCCAGAGCACCCACAGAAGCAGGAAGGAGACTATAATTTCGAAAAGGGGAGAAAAAAGCAAATTCAAGAATAAAGGAAAAAAATAGACACCGGTATCTGGTTTTAGCACATGTTGGAATTCTGAAGCTATTTTTATTGTGCTAAAACCTCCCTAAGACCTACGACTTTAATCACTTGGAAGCACACAACTCAGTAACAGTAAGTGCATTCACAAGCTCTGAGGCTGTCACTACTGTCCCTCTCCAGAGCACATTGGCCTCCCAGGCGAAGCTCTGTCTTTACCACACCCCAGCTTCCTCTCCCACCCCAGCCAGCCGCTGGCCACACCATGCTTCCCCCTCTCTCTAGGAATCCAGCTGTCCCATGTCCTTGAGTGAGTTTCCACTCTGGCTGGCCTGTTTCCTTGGCATAATGTCACATGGTTATGTGCAAAATTTCTTTCCACCTTACGGCTGTGCGTGTTCTATCATGCATTCACTCTGCAATTTGTCTACCCACTGGTAGACATGTGGATTGCTCCCACCCTTTGCCCATCATGAATAATTTTGTGATAAATTTGGGTGTTCAGAGATCTGCTTGAGTCCCAAATTTCAATGATTTGGGGCTCTCTACCCACAAGTGGGGTTTCTAGATCCTCTAGTAATTCTACTTTTCATTTTCTGAGGACTCACAACACTGTATTCCACAATGGCTGCAACACTTCCTTTCCCACCTGCAAGGCACGAGGGTTCCCAAGTCACGTTCCCCACACCCCACCCACACTTGCTGCTTTCTGTGGAGCTCCCCACTGGGTCATAGCAGCCTCCTAATCTGTAGAGTGTCGGCTCAAATGTCCCCAATGATGAGGATGGGGACACAGGCTGATTCCTCCTCTCACATCCTCTTTGTGGAAATGTTTCCTTTGTCCACTTTTAATTGGGCTGTGTGTTCCAGCATGTGTGGCCACAGGAGCTGTCCCCATGCTCTGCTTGGCAGCTGTCACCAGGCCCGGTGTACAGCAGTTGCCTCACGTTCCATACTGCTGGTCATGCTCTCACCAGGGGTGGAGCCTTTTGATGTAGAACAGGATTAGCTTCTAAGTCGAGCTGGTCTGGATTTTCTGTTGCTGCTCCTCTTTGCTGTGCTGTGTGTGCTGGGCTTCATGGACCCTGAGGTCCAGTGTGTTTCTCTCACCCCAGCTTGGCATTTCTCGGCTAGCCCTCTCTCCCCTCTCTCACCTTCCTCTTCACTCAACCAGCCTGGAGAGTGTTTGATAGGGAGCAGGGCCTTTTCACACTTTTGTACCACATTCCCTGGGAGACACCCCAGGCTTCAGTGTGCTTTTAGGTTAATTAGAAAATCAGCCTTGCTGTGATTTCTGTGTCCCCCTTCCCATGAAGTCCTCACTCATGTCAGAACCTCGGTCTCTGAGTCCCTTGTCTTTGGTGTTGGAGGTGGAAGCTTTGGGGGGGAGACTGGGATTAGACGAGTGGTGAGGTGGGACCTGGATGGTGTCAGCAACTTCCTGGGAGGAGGATGAGAGATTGAGGCAGGGGCTCAGTTGGCCCACTCTGGGACGTCCTCACCATGGCCTAATGCAGAAGGAAACCCTGGAAGGGGAAGGCTGAGCCAGCACTTGGCTCTTGGACTTGCCCGCCTTCAGAATGGAGATCCAAATAAACTCTTGTTATTTATTATAGCAACAGAAAATAGACTCAGACAAAGCATTTTTGTTTTGTTTTCATGTGATACTTTTAACAGACTTAAGCAGACAGCTACATTCAGGGAAATGTTAGGAGCCTCGGGTTCCTCAAGTTCAGCCCTAGGAGTCGGCTGGGCAAATGTCATCCTGGAGCTCCCAGCCACCGAACTCCCACTCAGTACATGAGGAGGGGTCCCTGAGGCCCTCTCAGCTCTGCGGGAGAAGCTCAAGTGTAAGCTCCACGCCCGCAGCGCTGGCCGTGCTCCTGCTGTTCTACTGCGTTCAGGACCAAGGCTCTGCTAGGCTGTCCTGCCACTGAGCACAGCCCAGATCTTGCCTGGCCACATGAACCCCCAGCCCTTCGGGAGCCCCCAGGACTCCTGCATCCCTTCCTGGAGAAACCCCTTCACAACACGTCCAGTGCGGCAGATCCCTTGTACACCAGCAGCCATGCCACTCCTGTTGCATTTCTTCTCCCCTGAGCTTGTCCTATTGAGCCTGGGGCTAGTTCCACCTTCTTAAGGTGATTTTCAACCTGCAAGTTTGTGGAGAAAATCAGTGACGCATCCCACAGCCTCTGAGCTCAGACTGCTGTGTGGAACTCAACACTATGCCAAGTACTGTGATCATCCTGTCCCAGGGGACAGGCTAGCCTACACCTGACACTGGATGTCCCTCCCACCCTGAGCCTCCCCCTCTACTGAGACACACACACACATGTACACACACACCAAACTCAAACTCAAATCCAGATCCATGGACAACACAGACAGACACGCACACGGATACACAGACATGCTCCCCTTCACATGCAGGTGCACACACACTCACACACACACACACACACACATGTGCTTAGACACTCTCGCCCTTCTCCTTCTCTCACACACACATTCAGGCTCATACAGCCCCTGAACACCCCATCCTGCTCCTCAACAGTACTGGTTCCTAGGTTTTCCCAGCTGCTTCTACTCTGTCTGAGGACCCAAACCCCACCCCCTAGCCCCAGTTGGGACCTTCCTGAGCAGATCCCAGGCCCTGACCCACTCCAGCAGCAGCCCAGGTATGATACCTGTGTGGGGCTGTGCCAGCTGCCCCGGAAGATGCCCTGGTTTCCTGCAGTGAAGCTGCCCTGCGCTGGCTCCTTCCTGCCCTCCTGCCCTCCTGCTGAGTCCTTTGAGGCCCCTAAGCCACCCAGTCCCTGTGACCCTGATGCACTACGCTGGTGCCTGGCAGAGCGAGGCCCTCTCCTCTGCAGTCACTGCCACGGTGGCCTCGTCTGTCTTCCATGGCCACTGGACTTTGTGTCCCATGTCCCACCTGAATCGCCTCTGTCCAGAGAGAACACGGTGGCAGATTCAGTGCCTAGCCCAGCCCTCCACAGCTGCCGGCTGTCATGCCTCTCGGTACTATGGCTCCCAACCCCCAGGATGGGTCTGATCTCAGCCCCATTGCACTCATCCCCTTATCGCCCTGACAACACTCAGAGGGAGAGTTGTCACCTGGAACCCAGGGCTCAGCCCCACACTGACCCTCGCGTGTCCCCATCCCCGTGTGGATGGTGGAGCGGTGGGCAGCGCCAGGAGCCTCAGCATACATCAGAGGCATTGAGGGGCCGCCTTCGCCCTCCTTCCTGTCAGGATCTCCCTTCACGTGGCCTGGGGTGCTGCTGGTGCTCCCTTCCACCATGGGGGTCAGCATACTCTCACCTGACCTCTTGCCCAGTCCTTCCTTGCCCCACAGTCCTCAAGGCTCTGTGGACAGCCGGAACTAGCCAGGAGCCTCCTCTGTGGAGCTCTCCAGACCCTGAGTCCCCCAGATCCTCACATGCACACCCATCCCCCAGGCCAGGCAGCTCTGCACAGCTGTCTGTGCCCTCCATTGTGTCCCTGTCATCGCTGTCTTGCTGCACACCCCTCTTCCTGCTTCCTGTCTGACTCAGGTCTGCGCCCCGCCTGCCCTCCACCCACCTGGAGCATCACCTCCCAGACACCCAGGAGGCTGCAACTCCTGTCACTAAGCCTCAACCTGAGGTCCCCTCCTCCCAGGTCCCCCTAACCACTCAATGGGTCATGGAACACTGTCACTTTCTATATGCCACATTGTCTGTCTCCCTGTGACACCTTACACTCAGGCTTCCCTGCTCTGTGTCCCGAAGCACCAGGACCAAGCCATTCATGTCCATTTCCTGTCTCCAGGGTCTGGAGTACCTGGCATGCACAAGGCTGATGATAAACATTTGTTAAACGTGAATGGTGGGTGGTCAAGTGACACTTGCCAGCCTTTGCTGCCTGTGGTTCTCAACCCCAGAGGCTCACAAATGTCCCATTCAAAGCTTAGGGGAAAAAAAAAGGAGCCCCATACCCAGACTTTCAGAATTTAGTTATTCTAGAATGACCCAGATACCAGAGTTTAGGCTGCTACTGTAAAGCTAATGCACAGCCAGGGCTCAACTTGAATGCAAGTTTCATCCAGTGATAGCAGTAGACAGAGGCTGAGGACCCTGAGTCCTCAAAAGTGTCATACAGTGGGGCCAGGGAGATGGCTCAGTAGAATAAGTGCTTCCCTGGCAAGCGCAAGGGCCTGAGTTCGATACCTAGTTCCACCAAAAAACAAAAGTGTCACGCAAGGACATTGGGGGCAGGCCACATCCTGATGGCACTGGTGCTCAACAGGACAGAGCTTGGGGCTTGTTCTGACCAAATATGAGGCGTGGGCTCAGCAGTTAGGTGCTAAGTGGGTCCCAGGAGCTGGTCTTGGGTAGGCGGGGCAGACAGCAGGGGCAAGATGGGCCCCATCTGCAGCCAGAGTCTGCTGGGAGCACCAGCAGGAGCACCGGGCCCATCTTGTTCCCCTCAAGTCAGTGCTGCTTGGTCGCAGGTCCCTGGGACACAGGGACAGGAAGGGGTATTGGTTTCATTTCTGTATATTAATCAAAGGCAGGCAGAGAAGCAACTTTGAGCTCATACAAAAAAAGGGAGAGGACCAGAGAGGGCAAATAGAAACTCCTAGAGGACAGAAGAACAGGAGGAGTTGGGGCTTGGAGCTCTCCAGAGCTCTCCAGTCCTCCCACATTAGCTGCTAATTTTTATTTTAATATGATACCATTCCATAATTAATAATATAACTCATCTGCTAAGCACAGTTTAATGAATCAACCTAATATTTTTTTACAAAGGAGACACATGAAGAATATGAATTAGTGACTCAAATGATTTATTCTGCATAAAATAATACCATGGTGCTACATCCAATTAGAAATTAAAATCAGCAAACTGATTACAGACAATCATGAAAACTCCCAATTTTGTTAAATACATGGCAGAGAGGTTTGGGATGAATATGAAACCTTACTTAGAGTGGTCCCTGCCAGGAAGCCATGGGACCAGGCAGGACCCGCAGTGTGGGCACCAAGCTGAAATGCCACAAGTGCTGCCTCCAGACCCAGCCACAGGGACAGCGAAGGGACCTCCTGCTCCAGTCTGGATACCCTGTGAGCCTCTCCATTCAAATCCTTACATGCACTATTCATGAAGTTACAAATAGAACTTCCTTTCCAGGAAGAGGTTTTGTATCCAAAGCAGTTTAAGTCAATCACAAAGTTAAATGAAAATATACTAAAACCCAACATCTCAAGAGGCATAGCCATTTGTTTTTATGGCTCTAGACTGTGGGTCTTGTGGGCTCTGGGCTCTAAGCACTGGACCCTCAGCCATCCTCACCCCATGCAATTTTTAAAGTTTTTAAATCAAATGCTTAAGCACAAAGTTCTTAGGGAGACAAAGGACCTGATCCAGTTGCCTAGCAACAGCTGGCTGCAGGGAGACCACCCCATCCTCCAAGAGGCAGTGGAGAGCTACATGTGTCCCAGCCTAGAGTCAGGAATAACTCCCTTCTTCAACCCAGACTCCTGCTGCTCTGCAGTTCGGAAGGTTCCTCTGGGCTTTGAAAATGCTCCTTCTAATCTGCGCTGCAGGGTCTTGTGCCCTTGCCAGGCGGAGGCTGCACGGTAATTATCTTTTTATCCTCCGTAGTGCTTAAGGTGACATCTTGCACTGGCTAAAGGCATGTGCAGGCAACGGAGCCTCTCGCTGCCCACGGACCAGAGGGCAGGTGTTTGCTGCAGAGTCTGAACCCGCCTCTGCCAAGCACATGTCATGACTGCCCGGCTCCGGGCTCAGCTCACACATGGCCAGGACTCCCCACACTGGAGAAGTGGGTCCTGGGCTGGCCAGCGTGAAGACTGTGCAGAAAAGCATAGAGGAGACATTGCTGTCTTCCTCGCTGATTGAAATTCAAAACAGCCCCTGGGGATTTATTTTCTAAATGGCTTCTAATTTCCCTAAGTGTTTTGTCCTTTTTCTACTTGTGCGGGCATCCAAGGAGTAGCGCCCCGCAGTAAATTTCCGACGTTCTTTCCTTCCCTGGAAAATTGTCTAATTGTAAAGATGGCTGGTGGTACAGCCAAAGGCAGACTAAATGTCTTCACTTTTGCTGTCACCAGAAGATCCAAGGCAAAGCCACCCTTGCTGTCCCTGGGCAAAGGCTGTGTGGGTGCCCTGTGCTCCACACCCCACCCTTCCTACCCCTTTTGGAGATGGACAGTGGTTGTGGACTCCCTTGGCTATTGCAGGAGTCAAGGACAGTGTCCCACCACTGGGAGTCTCCTGGAAGGTCCCCAGCTTCTGGCATCAAGAGAAGGGTTTCTTTTGTTCCCAGCAGGGACAGAATTCTAAGAGGGGCACCCTGATAAACACCAGTGAGTATTTGAGAATGGTAGCAGCCAGTGTGTTTGAGAAGCTAACATGGGGCTCCTCACCGCACAGGTTAAGCAGGGGTCATGAGATTTCCCCAGTGGACCCACCAGAGATGGCTGTGTTCGTCCCAGTTGTGCAGGTTTAGCTTAAGTAATTACAGGGGTTGGTCTCTTTTTCTCTCGCATCAGTACCCACACAGGTGCACACAATGCTGCTGAGCACTCAGGCGACCTTCTGAGCCCAGGTTCTCTAACCCTGAACAGGTGGTCATGTCAGCCCATCCCCCTGAAGTATCTTCCTTTATGTGTCTTGCTACGGTCTTGGGAAGTCCCAGAACTTGTTCAGCTAACAAATCCAGGCACAGGAGATGGTGAGCCATGAGCTTGGGCAAGGAAGCAGGGATAAGATTACCCTGGCCTTGAGACACAGGGCACACGCTTACACACAGGCTCCAGGGACAAGTGTAAGCGCCTCCTGGATCTGACCCTGGGATGGGGGCAAGGTCCTGGGAAGGCCAGCAAGAAGCTGGGAGGAGAGACAGTGAACAGGGCACAGCCCAGGAGGGCTCAGCATTCCCTGTCCTGCAGAGGGTGAGGGAGGCCCAGCCCCAGGCTACCCAGCACTGCTTAGTGCCCACTGGTGGACAGAAGTTATGGGCCCAGCTAGGAAGCCAAGCAGTCATGGTGCTGTGACCCTGTGACCCTGATTCATATGTACATACAGTACGGGGATCTGGCCAGGGAGATGATGCTCACGTATGTGGTGCAGACTTAAAGGTCAGAATGTGGATTTTGGAAAGATGGTTGACAGAACTAGCAATCCTGTTCTAAGGGGAGGCTTGCTAGCTAGCAGCAGAGCAGGTTTGTAAACTACTGCAAGTATGAGAGCTGTTTCAGACCCTAGAAGTAGAATGAAAGACTCCACAAGAGAAGGGGCTGGCATTAGGCTCAAAGTAGAGCAGCCAGTGACTTCTGGCAGGTATGAGAGCTAGCAGGTGAGCGTCTCCATCTCCCAACCTGCACCAAAGGCAGGAGGAACTTCCCTGTCCTCCCCCAGCCCTTGATTTCCTCGTTCCTGCTCCCGCAGCCCAGCCTGCCAGAGGCAGCACCCCTGCTCTGACTCCCCATCTCCCCTGCTCACCTCTCCCCACCCTCTCTCCCCATTTTGCTCCTGCTGTAGAGATGCAGCTCTTTGCAGACCCCATGAAGCAGCAATGGCAGAGCACACAGAGGAAGCCTTGGGATCTCAGAGGGGCCCATTGTTGACCTGGCACCCCCAGCTCACACAGCCCACTGCTATCCCTATGCACGTGGTCACCCATCTGATGGTTCCCTGATGCCAGAGTGGCACCAGCTGCTGACCTGTCTCTGTCCCTCGCTGGTGCACAGCCCTGCTGACATAAGCCTCATTGATATAAATCTTTTGTGTTTTTCTGGTCACAGGTACACTATGGGGGGACCTAACTTCCTTCACCCATGTCTGAGGCCTTCAGGGATCAGACTGATGCCTGCTCCAGCCTGGCTCACACAATCTACACTCTGTGCTCTCTGCTTTCTCTAAGCTTAGAATCTATGAGAACTCCTAGAGCACCGCCTTGCAGGCCCGGTGGGTTCAGGCACCACACACACACTGGTTCTGTACCTCCGGAGTGGACAAGTTCTCCTGGCCAAGCTTGCCACCGGTGGGGGGGAGGTGACCCTCAGAGGCCTGGGCACTGACATCGGCCTACCACATCCCATGGACCCTGAAGGACAGCTGCAGCCAGCCTTAGAGGAGATAGCAGGGGGCCTTAGGAGTGGCCCCTGCCACCGTCATGTCCAGAGGTCCCCTCTCCTCGCCACACAAGGGCTGAGCTGGAATCACCAGCACAGAACTGCTTACCTTTGTGCTTTTCTCCTCCCGTTCTACATCCTGCAAAATGACAGAAGCAGTTATTTTTGCAGTACATTTTTACAGCAGAATAAAGCAAATGCAGCAAGAAACACACATTCTTGAGCCAAAAATGAGTTCTCAGGCCTTGTGGAAAGTGCCAGAGTCCACACTGAGCCCTTGCGGTGCCCTGCGTAACAACCCAGCCTCCGTGCTTTCCAGGCGAGGCTCATATGCAGTTCTGCCAGCAGGGAATCGTGGTCCTGTGTCACTGAGTGAGGAGGCCATTGTCTGTCCCCCGAGAGTGGGGTTGGAGTGGATGTCTGCACCTGCTTTTGATGCCGGTATTTTAGAGCACAAGCTGCAGATTCTTGCCTTGTAGCCCAGCCTGACAGCAAGGTTTTGTGAAGCTCAGCTTTTTCTGTTTTTTTTTTTTTTTTCCACTCCCTCTCTCCAAAAATCCTAAGAACAATTGCACTTTCCAGCTCTCAGCTGAAGTAAGATTTTCTCAATGATAACTGGTGGTTGTGGCAGTGCATCCTGTCCTACTAATGAGTGCATAATGTGGATAATTAACCGGGTCACAGGATCATTAACTGGAGAAGATTCGGAGGGAACTCATATGCCTGGGTGGGATGGCATGCACAGGTAGGCGTCTGCCCCCTCGCTGGTGATGCACGACTGGGTGCAGGGGCTCCGCTGTGGACAGATGATGGCTGCAAATGTCTCATGAATACAAAGCCACATCTAGGTTCCAGTTCAGTGAGGAGTCAGGAAGAAGCTGCTGGTTGGGTCAGGAGGTGACTACAGAGGGAGGGGTTCCTGGTGTTCATGTACAACTGGGCACATGTCACATAAACATGATTCTTTCTTAACCAGCTGTCACTGCTGTGTCATGGGGCTCTTGCTAGTGAGGGCCAGGCTGTCCCCACAAGAAGCAGTCATGGTGCTTCCTCCCTCAGGGCTGATTTGATGCTGAGTGCTTTTGTGGACAGTTATCACACAGGGACACCTTCCAAGAAAGATCAACTTCCACCTTAAGCCTTTTTTTTTTTTTGTACAGGGTCTCACTATGCAGCTGGGTGATCCTCCTAGTTTCAGCCTCCCCAGCACTGGGAGGCATGCCTGGTGTGGGGCTGATGCAGCATGTGGTGCGGAGGATCGAACCCAGGTCCCCGTGCTTGCCTAAGCAGGCACTTAGTCCACTGAGCTATCTCATCGGCCCTTCTCCACGTTAAGTCTTGAACCAGAATGAGATATTGTTTTTTGGTCTTTCATTTTTGCAGTGCTATAGCTCAAAACCCAGGGCCTCACATGCACCAAGATAGCACTGCCTGGAGCCACTCTGGGCCCAGCATAAGGTCGTTGAAATCAGATGAGGTGACAGTAAGTGGGCACAGTGCCAAGGACACAGCTGCAGGGTCCTGGTAATATGGTTCTGCTGTACCAGAGAGACCCACATGCCACACTCGGGTCTTCCCCAAGATGCACAGCCACGTCCTTGGGGATGGAAAACCTGTAGCCCTGGGATCCCCAGTGCACAGCTCTCTCATACCCCAGCACTTCCTGACCTGCTTCAACCCTCATCCCTACTCCCTGAGCAGCCAGCTCTGCTCCCAGGAGAGGTGTCACCTGTCACCTGCATTCTGAGTATTTCAGTGCCTCTGATTCTGTGGAATGACAACATTCCACTCAATTAAGGACTTGGAAATTTGAGCTGAGGGCGAGGAATACCACTACCCACACCCCACCCCACCCTGCCTCTGGAGGTGCAGACACTGAGGATAGGGAACAGGTTGCTGTCAGCTCTAATCAGGTCTGCAGGGACACCAGACCTTGGCCATTTCCAAGCCAGGATGTCAGACCCTGAGCCCTGCTAGCACAGTCTGGCTACTCGTGCAGCCGCTGCCTAAATGTGCAATTCCACACTCAAGGTCTTGCTGCCGATAGAGAACCCGTATCCCTAAGACAGGAGTTTGTTGATTGTTTCCCAGATAAAATATAGGTGAGCTGGAGTGCAGTGGGGATAGGGTCCTTCACACAGGACCTTGCCCTGACTCCCACTGTCCCAGCCACAGCCTGCTTTGGTGTCTCTCCAGCCCCAGGCTCCAAGAACAGATAGCCCATGCTTCATGCTCCTCAAAAGATATCAGAACCTCTCAAGAACAGGAGCAGCACTTGCAGGGCCAGCCCTCAGAGGTGCACAGTGGCTAGCACGTTGGCATTACTGGACAATGCCCAACTCATGCACCTCTGCCCACTGCAGCGGAAGAAACCTGGGTGGAACCCCAGGCGCTACTGTCCAAGCTTCTCACAAAGATGCTTAGCATCACACCCTTCCATGTGTAGGACTCAGGGTGACCACTAGCTTTCTTCCTGGGAAAAGCACCCAGCACTCCCAGCTTGCCAACTGTCTTTAAGCACAATACCCACTGACTCTGACCAGAGAAACACACCCCTGCCTCTGCCACACACAACATCAGGCAGCTGATGAGATTATGGTCATTTCAGCTCCACAGAGTCCACCTTCCCTCTGAGCAGAGTGATAGGAAGTGGCAGGCGCCTGCTGCCAGCCCTGTTGCCTGGCCCCAAGGCCTGGGCTTTCAACCTCACTGCTGAGGTGTGGCCAGCCTGACAGGACCCAGCTGTTCATGCTGGCCCCAGGAGAGCCACAGAGGCCTGGACAGGGCCATGGGCACCCCTAGCTGGGCAGGGACAGGGAACACCCAGGCTCCATTCTCAGCTCAGCATATTTTCTCCCCTGGGCTTCTGCTCACGACTGACACAGAGAAAATGGCCATGTGTGTTGTCCCTTCCACACCAGCTGGGCACCAGGAGCCCTTCCCTGCCTTCTTCAATGCCTTGGTTTCTGGCCCAGGGAGCCCAGCATAATCCTGCCAGGCTATTTATGAGAAACTTACCTCATTGCCTTAGATGCAAACTCCTGCCTTTCCGCCCCAGGCACAATCCCTAATCTAGCTTCACAGGTCACGCATCAGCAGGGAACACTCATCTATCTCCTTGTCCAGCTGTGCTCTCAGCCCAAGGAACCACAAGGCTCTGAAAGAGCAGACCCTATGGCACAGCCCGACAGCAGCCCCATGTGTGAGCCAGGCCTGGCAGCCAGGAGTGGCACAAGAGCAGGCACAGCCTGTGCTCCTCAAGCCAGTGGGCTTCAATGGGGAGTCTGCAGCCTGACTGATACCCTGGCACCTTGTGCAAGGCAAAGGCATGGTTTCCTTCTCTCTCCCTAGATTCTTTCCAAGTAGACATCCTGGAATCAGAAGCAAGACAGCAGATGTGGGTCAGCAGGCTGGACCTGCATGCCAGGGCTCTTGGACCAGGCCTGCAAGCCACACCCCTGCACCCCTGGGTGGACAAGGAGTCTTCAGGGTGTCATGGGATGGGAATATTCTAGCATTCAATTGCATCCATGTTTCCTGTTCTCAACTTAAGCCAACATTTTCCTGGACTTCTTAAGATTCTGAATCTTTTCCTTTTTATTTCTGATAGAAATTTGTGTTTTCATTAGCACCTCCTCCTCCAGGTCTACACCACACAGCAGCATCTTCCTACCCTAAGTCAACAAGCAGCAACTTCCACAAGGCAGGCTTTTGATTCTTGGCTGTCATCAGTTGAATAACGATTTGAGGAAGACAGGGAAAAGCAAAGCTAATTGCATAGTTTTAGAACTGCTCTCTGGTATTCTTCCTCCTTGGGGCTACAGCCAGTGTGGGAAGCTGAGCCACTGAGAGCCGAGAGGTGAGCCTGGTCTCTGATGGTCCACCAGTACTGACACCAGGCACAGCTGCCTGGGGCTTGCACCATCCCTCACTCTGGAGGCTTTCAGCTCAGACCCACTGAGGAGCAGCTCCTATCTAGAAAACTCTTTGTTTTCTCTTATTTTGTCACCATCTCTGCCATGTAGCAGCTCCTCCTGAAAGTTGGCTGAAGGCCTGACAGCTCTCTGGGCTCTTGAGTGACAGTTCCTAGAAGCACGGGAATCAGCCCTGCGACCTCTCCTCTCTGAGAGTTCTGTAATCTCTTTGAAGAGATAAGTGTTGTTGAGAAGGTTACCAGTTTCCAGAGGCTCTGGCAATTTCTGCCATGCCCTGTTGCTGCCTGATACATGACAGCTTTTCACTAGCTTTCTTGGAGACTTTTATTTCTGCGCTATGGCATAGCAGAAGATGATTGGTCACATTCCAGGTAACAACCGGGCTTTAGTGTGTAACCAACACAGAGACCCTGGCAATGTATGTGGCATCTTCCACATCACCTGGGCATCACTTGGGAAGACCCTCCTGGAGCTGCCACCTGCCAGGAGCAAGTGACAGCCAGCTGCCTACCCTTTGTACCTGCACTCCAAGGACAGAGGTTCTTTGCAATGCCATGAGGCCCACATGGGTCACAGAAACACTAACCCAGATGGGGGACCCTGTCAAGAAAAATAAGTTACTAGCTTGGGTCTGAAGGCCTTGGGAGTGCATGGGAGAAATCATAACTTCAAGTTTGAGTCTCTGACATCATGCAATTTTTTAGTTTTTCTTTTAGACTGCCTTCTTTCTTCGGTGGACAGCCTTTTCCTGGCCACAACCCCCCAGATTTTTTATTCTCTCTCCAATGGCAGGTACTCCCATGGGAGGTGCCAAGGCACAGGGGTGCAGGGCCACTGCAGCAGGGAGGGAGAAGCAGGACCTTGAGCACTGACAGAAATAAAATGCGAGGGCTCGAGCACTAAATCAGGCACAGCAGACTCAGAACTGAAGCTCAGACTCAGGAGTGATTTTAGGAAATGCAACCTACTTAAATGTCTGTCTCACCGTATCTCCATGCTCCACACAGACCCCAGAAGCCCTGGGAGACAGACTCAAGGCCTCCCTCCACCAGAGAACTTTCCAGGCCCTTGGCACTGCAGGGTCCTCAAGAGCTGACACTGGAGCGGTCACTCTCAGTTTTGGGGGTGCAGAGTCAGCAGGGTCCTGGGGCCCTGTAATGTGCCACACTCCGCAGGTTCCTCCTGCCTGCTAGATCAACGAAAGTACAGTTTCAATCACAAAGTACTCTATGGGCAAAGGTGTGACATTCCAGCATTCTGGCCACACAGCAGGCTCCACAGTTTATGGAAGGATGAAGCTGAGAGAGCCAGATGAGAGGAGAGAAGCAGCCAGCTCCGGAGAGGTGGGGGCAGTGGCACTTGGAAGCCCCTCAAGACTCCACTCTTCTCCAGAGACAGTCTCCTTCTGACTCTTTCTGGAGTGGGTCTCCAAGGCCAGTTCTGCTCTGTTTGGTTACAAGATGGATCTGTTCCATGAAAGGTGAGCTGCCTGCTAAGGTAATGTAGTATCTTCCTCCTGGTTAAAACTTTCTGCTGGGGGGAAGATGATGCAGGGCCTTCCCTAGGGTACCAGACCAGGGCCCCTGATGCTGGTGCACAGAGGACGCCAGACTTCTGCCTGCAGAGGTGGAAATAAGAGTACCACAGGTAGGAATGGGGACCTCAGAGTCATCCAACCAAGAGCTGAGAACAGCGGGCGGCACTGACCTGCTCCCGGGTGCCCTCTCCTGGCTGCAACGCTCTCAGGGCCGTAGAGGGTACTCGAGAAAGAAGGACCAGGTTTCCCACACACACATTCTGGTCCTGGCTCCGAACATTGGCCAGCTCCCTACAAGGAGCAGTCTGCCCCAGGGAGCAGCAGACCCCACTCCCTGGATCCCTGGCCTGACCTCCTGGGCGCAACCCAGGCTCAGGACTGCTCCCAGTGTTGAAAAGGGGACACAAGGATGTGTAACTTTGACCTTGCTGGTTTCCTAAGAAATTCCACATGTTAAAGCACCTTGCTCCTCCCATAAGGTTAGAAATGCCATTGTCCTGGTCCGTGCCCCCGGCCTCCGCCATCCTCTTCACCTGTGTCCCTCCGCTGCCGATTCCTTCCGCACCACCCACTAGAGACCGAGGCCAGGGTCTTGAGCTCTACCTGCTGCCTCCTGGATTGTGGGATAGCGGGTTGGGATGCCAGACACTACGGGTGGGCCCCCTCAGAACCCCAGCCCAAAGGAACCTCGAGAAGCCTTTAGGACCAAGGGGAACCCTTGCTTCCCGGAGTCACTATGAATTCCTCCCCACCCCGCCTCATCCCGCCTAGTTCCTGATGAGACCCCCGCGTGGCCGGTGAAGTTGGCAGCCGCCTCCTCTCCAGTATCCCCTCCCCTCCTCCTCTTTTCTTGTCTCTCCTCCCGCCGCCAGCCTCAGTCAGAGCTGCGCTCTAGCCTCCGCGTCCCGATCGCCCCCTCCCGGTCCCCTCTTGGGGCGAAGAGAACACGACCCCGCCCGACTAGGCTCCTGGGCTCCAGGGCGCGCTGGGCGATCGGGGCGCGGGGCGGAGCGCGCGGGGGAGGAAGAGGAGGGACGGGGAGGGAGAGGGAAAGAGGAGGAGGGGCAGGAAGGGACAGGAAAGGGGGTGAAGAGAGGGACGAGAGGGACCGGAGCGCTGGGAGCTAGAGGAGGCGGGCGCCGCGCCGCGCCGCGCCCCGCACCGCCCCGCACGCGCGCCCGCCGGGGAGACGCGGGGCCGCCTGGGCGCGGGTCACCTTGTCCCAGAGGTAAGTCCCTTTCCCGGGGGTTGTCGGCGGCGGGCACTAGGGACGTGGGGATTTCCCGGCTCTTACTCGGGAGCGCGCAGCCCCGGGGACGCGGAATCCGGTGGGTCCGGTGGTCGCTACGGCGGGGTAGCGCGCGGATCCGGAGCCTGTGGGAAGGCACGGAGGGCTCGGCTGCCCTCGGTCCCAGAGTCCAGAAGCACAATGGGCCGGGGTCGCCCGGCGCGCCGCGGGGCTCAGGTCCCCGCGTGACCCCGCGAGCCCCGTAGGCTGGAGAGCAGCAGCCGCGGGGCTGGGGACACGAGCCACGGCGACCGAGAGGGAGGGGACCTGGTTGGCTAGCAGAAGGGTGAAGAGGCGAAGCGAGAGCGCGCGCGTGGCTGGGGATCCTGGCGGCGCCGGGACGCAGGCCGGGACTCGGAGCCCCGCCGCTGCTGTCGCGAGCTGCGCTCTTCGCTAGGCGACAGCCCGCAGCCCAGGAGCCGGGATAGGAGCGAGCCGAGGCAAAAGACCTCCGGTCCACCCTCGCTTCTCTCCTGTGGCGCTCTCTGAGGGTCCCGGAGGAGTTAGAGCCCCTTCTCCAAGAAAAAGGGCTCTGGGTTGCGCGCCTCCGCATACTCCATTGGATGGGAGCTTTGGGGAGCCTGCGGAGGGCCGAAAAAGGGATCTACCTGTCGCCCTCATTCCTGGGGTCCCAGTGGATGTAGAAGCCGGGCTCTGGGCACTCAGACTCCAGGGTGCTCAGCCTCCTACAGCCACAGATGTGCCACCCGCCCTGGTTTCGCGGTGAGACCTTGCGCTCGCGCCTACCCAGCCAGGCCAGTGTCACCATAGCAGATGGTGGAAGGGGTTTGGCTAGTTTGGAGACGTGGGTTGGGGGAGCTGGCTTTTTTCTGAGTGAATCAGGTCGTGGGGCACGCGCGTCTGTGTCTGCAGGGCTCCCTCCTGCAGGCTGGCATGTTTAGCTCCAGCCCACCAGGAAGGGGGCGGTGGTGCAGACCTGCACTCCAGGGTTGATAGCCTCAAAACAAACCTAGGGAGCCAACTTTTTCTGCTGGTGAGCCATGGCTGGGCAGCCTCGTTAGTACTGGTCAGGATCCCGAAAGAGTACCTGCCAAGCCTCGGGTCTGCAGGTTCCGGAGAGGACAGGGCATCTCCTAACCAGCGGCAAGCAGTGAGCTCCCGCGATGCTCTGTCTTTGGAGATGGACCACAGGTGCCAGGCCTGTGGGATGTGATGCTTGGCCCGGGCTGGGAGCCGGGGGGCTGGGCCTATGAGCTGCCTCTCCCCCTGCCCTCCCCCTGCCCGAAAGCCAAGTCTTCCTAAGGCTCGGTGAAGGGAAAAGGGGTGAACGCTATTTTTAAACTTTTTATGATGGAAAATTTCAGTGCACAGAGGTAGAGAGAAGGGTGCACTGCACCCTGGCCGGCACCCAGCCACCGCGCAGGAGGGAGGAGGCCATGTTTGATGAGCAATTGCCAGTCCTCCTTCCAAAAAACGTCTGGGCCAGAGGTACAGCTGTCACGATCAGGTTCCATCCTGCCACATTCTGTTCACAGTCACAGCACCACTGTGCATCTACCCCACAGGCGTGCACAATTAGAGTCTGTCAGTATCCAAGAAAATTAATTAGTTTAAACCACAGAGTCCCTCGATTCCTCCTGGCTGGATTCACCTGTACACACATCCTCCTGTCTCTCCTGAGGACCACAGCTCATTTCACTTCCCCTGACCATCAGATGCCTGCTGCTTGTTGCTGCTATTGCACTGCCATTAGTCTCTTTGGGATGGACCCCAGGGCCTCAGCATGCTATTACCTGGAATTATGCTAATCATCCCTTGAGATTGTAGGTGGTGTGAGAAGTGAAAGCACCCTCCTGTTTGGGGATAGACAAGGGCACCTGCTGGTAGAAGGCATGTGCAGAGCGCTGGGCTAGCTGCCGCTCTGACCCCTCGGTGGGCTTGGGAGCTTGCGAGGTACCAGCTGAGCCCGCTAAGCCTGAGAACTCTTTTTTTTTTTTTTCTTGGTGCAAACTTTTAACACTCGATTCACAGATCACAAGCAATTAATTCCTTCCACATTTAGCATTGACGTAGAAGAGCTGCCCTGCAATCCACTCATGGTTCTCGTCAGCTTTGCTTCTCGAGCTGTTACTATAAAGAGAGGAGAGAGTTTTCTGAGCATTGCCATTCTGAGGCCCCAGCTCAGCGGTGCAGCCTTGCTTATTAATGAAGAAGCCTCCGGTCATCACACAGGACATGCTGATAGGCTCTCTGCTTGCTAGGGCTTGGCGTCCAGTGTGACTTGTGCTAGCTGGAGAGACACCTGGTTCACGGGCAAGGCCACTGGAGGCCAAGGGAGGAGACTTTCTCCCCACAGGGCCTCTCGCACCCTGCACACCTCCTTGGCTGACCTTCGACAGAAGTTGTGCCTCCAGATAGCCAGTGGCAGCTGATGTTCGAACAGTTTTGTGGAATGCAGTTTAAATGCACCCCCTGTCAATCTGTCAAGTGAAGGACTTCTTTCAAGCAGGTGGCTATGTCCCCACAATAAAACCTTGGTCTCTGTGTCCAGCATGGTCCTGTGCCCCTTGCTCTGCCACTACAGGGTCCTGTGACCATTGGAAAAATGAAGATTCTTGGGGACAACAGGATGCCTGCACTCTGTAGTTAGAACAACATGGAGTTGTGTTCTTTTGAAGAGAGTACAGGCAGCAAGTTTGAAGGACTGAATGCTCATTTATGGGCATCAGCAAACCAGGGGACAGAGCAAAGCTGCCCATGGCTGCAGGCTGCTGCCACACAGGATGGCTTCACAGGAATGCCTGGGTCTGAGAGGCTCTTGGCCATGCTGTTGACCTAGCGTCCCTACACTGGGAGCATTGCGCCAAAATGTCAAAATGAGCAAAGGTATTCATGTTGAAGTCCGGCATGGGGTTTCTACGCAGGTTGCCAGAACTGGAGTGAAGGCTGTAATAGCACCCAACTTCACGCGTGATCCTTCATTATTCACTGTGCGAGAACCTTGAGAACCTCAAACTCTCACGGATGGGTTGTGTGGGTATATTTCAAAGAGAATCTACAGGACTCAGGACTCAGCCCAGGCTGCAGCCCATGCTGGCCAATGCAGAGTGGAGTCAGATCATGTGCTGGGCAGGCTTCAGGGACCTCGTACTTCTGCCCCAGTGCCCCAGGGAACTTTCTGTGACACCTGTCAGATAAGAAGACTCGGTGTCCACTCTTTGGCCTCTGTTGTTAGTAGATGGATTCATCTTAGACAAATTTGAGCTTTTCTGAGATGTTTGTCTCTAACCATGTTGTCTCAACAATTGAAAAACAAGGTGCTTTCAGCTGTCACTATCGGAAAGAGACTCTGGATTAGAAGACAGATTTGTGTCTTTACCGGAGGTCTCGGTGGGTCAGATTTGTGTCATGTGTCTTCCTGAGGTGGTAGCAGGAGCCCAGGCCCTGCCTTACACGCCATCCCCATCCCCATCCCACAGCTCTGCTTGTTCACCTTCACCCTCGATGGGGTGTGCATACTTCGACATGGCAGGTGTGGAAGTGTGGTGAGCAGTTCTACCTGCCAAGACTCAAAGGAACAGTGCATGAGCCACAGCTTTGAGTTGCATTGCATGCCCAATGCAACTCCATAAAAGTTACATGATGTGGTCCAAGGTCAAATATGTTAAAGTCTGTTGTAACAAACTGCCACCACTGTGTGTGATCCCTGATGGCGTCAGCCACATTGTGTTGCATGAATAGCCTAAATCACTGACATCACTGCATGAGAAATAATGTCTTAAATTACCACTAATGAAGTAAAACTAAAACCTGATGTTAAGGGACAACAGCTAATGAGCATTAGCGCTGGGAATAAGTCTTAGAACCAAAGATACCACAACCAGGAAAACTGCACACAGTAGAAAATGATAAAATAAAAGCTGGTTCAGAAAGTACAAGCCAGGAGGCAACTTTGGGCATTTTCTTACATAAAAAGGTCCATTTAGGAGTTCGATACGCATTCCTACAGATAAGTGGACTTTTTGATATTGAGGTTTATCTCAGTAACCAGCATGCGAACCCATTGCTGTGTTTGGTTCTGAAGTGATCCTCAGTTGGGCCATCCCAGCCTTGAAGTGACAACCACAGTAAGCACTGGCAGGTCCAGGTGCGTGAAGTCCTTGGTACGACCGCTGACCTGAGCGGTCAGTATCAGTGTGTTCCCTGCCATCAGGAGTGTCTTTCGGAGCACCATAGTCTGCTCCTGAACAGTGGAAAAAAGGTTTGCCGACTCCTGAGGTGCAAACCCTGTTGCTCCTTTTCTCACCGTAGACCTTGAGTTGCAACTGCCAGGGGCCTTTCAGGAACTGCACACCTCTCACTCCCAGCTTCCTCCAGAAGCCAACTGCTAGCCTGTTTGGGGGCATCAGAGCCAGCAGTGTAGCTAGGGATCAGACCAGGGGCTCAGAGTCACCTGCCAAGTGCCATGGCCTCGCCCCTCTTCTTCCTGCCTAGCATTACCTGGACTCAGGCACTGGACTCCAGGGTGTGGCCCTCTCCCCCACCCACTGGCCTTTGTGCTTCCCCAGCTGCAACATTGCTGTCTCCCCTATCTTCTCCAGGTACCTGTCTCTGTAGGTTCTGGGTGGCCAGCCATAAGCAGACCCAGAGAGGCTGGCAAGGGCTTCCTGGGGCCCCTTATACAATGGCTGAGCTGCGGTCTGCAGGTCTCACCTGCACCCCTTCCTCCTGTACTCCAGCTGAATGGGCTTGTGTCTTAATGAGCCCAGAAAGCAAAGCACACCCCACATTCCTGGACCCCAGACATCTCTACTCAATAGCACAGCACGCCAGAGCTGAGCTTGTGCCCTGGTCATGGTGGAGCTGGCATAGCTTCTGTCCTTGCCTGGCCCAGCCAGAGCCTGAGCCACAGACCCCTGGCTATCCTGGGCTCTTCCAGCCAGCTGAGTTGGGGATCCTGGAGTCTACCTCCAAAAGTTTATTCCTGTATGTCCCCTCCAGACCCCGAGAATGACAACCGCAACCCAAAAGCCCACCTCAGAAACCTCACCTCCTCCCACTTGCACTTACCTGGAGCCCCTCCCCTGGGGTTTTCCCCACAGTTTCTCATCTCCTGTCTATCCATCTCAGTAGCTGTGGGTGAGACCCCTGCCTGCCACCCTGTGCTTCTTGCCTGTGGGCCGGGATTGTCCAGGAGCAGATTTGTGTCTACAGCCCTCATCAGTCCCCTTGTTCTCCAGTGACATGGGACATTGGAGGAGGACACCAAGCTGTGGAAAATGTCCCTATCCTGCCTCATCTCTGCTTCCATTCCCAGAATAATGGATTTCTCAGGCCCATAGCATGCATGTGTACACTCACGCAAAAGTGCACAAAACTTGCACGCAGATTCTCACACTTGTACTCTCACACACACTCCAGCGCTTATTAGCTGTGTCTCTGTTGACTTCAAGATTTTACTGGTCTCTCACAGTCATTTACAAGATTGAAGCCCTGTAATCTAGCTGTCAGTGTTACACCTCCTTGGACCTTGGCAGCATTTTTCAAAACTTTGTGAAAGAATACTCCAGCTGTAGTGTTCAACATTCCTCCAAATGAAGAATTGCCCTACCAGATAATAAGTGGCAACATTGCATTAATTAACCTGGTGTCCCTGACAGTGGCTACTGTGAAAAAAGAGGAAGACAAAGAAAAAATAGAAATAAACAGGCATTGGGGAGGAGGCCAAATGACACAGCTGCTGTGGAAGATAGTACAGAGGTGCCTCAGAAAGTTGAACAAGACTCTTGCATAACCCGGCAGCCTCCTCAAGGAAGGGCCCCAAGGAATTGGAAGGTATTTGCCTTCCCGGGTGCATAGTAGCATTAGTCATAGTAGATAATGGGTGAAAGCCATCACTAGATGACCATGTGAAGAACTGTGATCTTCACGCACACAGAATTTAACGCTTCAGCCTTAAGCAGGCAGGCAGTCCTGGTGGATGCTCCAACATGGATAAGACACAGAGATTTTAGTGAGTGAAATCGCCTCCTGTAGGAGCCCCTGAGGGAAGCCCCTGCTCCCCACAGAAGACGCACTCCAAGTAGTTGCCTCCTGTCCTCAGTGCCCACGTCTGCTGGGCAAGGCACAGACCACAAAGTGCCAGTGAGGGCTGCACAGAGCTCAACCCAGAAATAGATGAGGAGAAGACTCAAATAGGAAAGGGTGAGGCAGGAGGCACAAAGGTGGTCTGGGCAGAGTGCAGTAAAGGTGAGAGCTCAGAGTGGCTGGGGTACCTAGATGTGGGACTTGGGGAGGCTCCAGCCTTAACCTGCACAAAATGGTGTTCATGTGAGTCTGATGCACACACGGTGGCCCTGAACAGTGTGGACCTTTGTGATTGGGAACTGGACAGAGCCATTTAGTCCCAGCTCCATCTCTCCCTCAGGGCCATGCCAGGGGATATGAGGTTGCTGGGACCCTGGGGGCTGCCTAGTAACCTCGAATTGGGTACCCTAAATGACAGCTCAGGGCTTCTGCTCAAGTATTCTAGAAAGAGACAAGAACTGAATGCACTTTTGTGATTTCTCCTCAGAGTCTTTTAAGGCCGATGCTCCAGGGTCCTGGGCCATCAAGACTCAAGCAAGGACAGAGAGGCCTCTCCCTAACTGTCCTGGGTGCATGGAGGCCACAACATGGGGCAGGTGTGGGCGGTGGATCAAGGATACTGTGCCCACCTTCAGCAAGCACGTTTGGACACAAAACCCCAGGAAGGAAGTATCCAGTTCCTTGATCCACACACAGAAGGCTTTGGGCCACAAATGCATGAGGGGCAAAGCCCCTTCTTATGGGAAAATTGTAGGGGTCCACTTTACTCGGAGACCTTTCTCTGCTCCCTGTGATTTCCCACTGCTGCTGTGAACCCAACCCAGTGTGTAGGAAGTGTGCCCTATAGTGTGAGAAGTGTGCCCTGGAGGCGGGAAGTGTGTCCCAGAGTGCAGGACTTGTGCCCGGAGCACAACACTGCCCCGGGTGCTGCAGTCAGAACCCCCCTCCACCTCCCAGCCCTGGTTCACTGGTGTGAGTGCTATGCACTGTGTATTCAGTTTAACAGAAAGACCTCTGTGCTGTGGAGGATCTTAAACCCCAAAACTTATTCAGCTTCTTCGCTAGTGTTTTTACTGAAATGGTGGAAGGGACAGGGCCTGGTTGGAGCTTCACATCCTCGTGGATCAGAACTGATTGGACCTGGGGCTTTTGCCTTTGCACTTCCTTCCCCTCATTTCCTTCCTTGAGGCTAGTGCCATCTTCTTTAAAGGAGTCCTGTGTGCCCTGTGCATGGACAGGGCAGGCCAGACACAGAGCTGCGAAGGCCTCAGCAAAGCGAAGGCGCAGCTGGATGAGTTTCCATGATGGACACGGGGCTCCTTTCCCCACCAACCTGAGCATGGCAGGAAGTACTGACCACCTTCTCACTCTCAGATGGCTGCTGTGGCCCCGGGTGCCTCCTCTAAGGCCAAGGCAAGAAGTGGGAAAGTAGGCGGCTCTGGCTCAGAGACCTCCGTGGCTGGAGTGGGGTCATGGGGCCACCCTTGGTTATGAAGCAGAGTGGGAAAAGGATGAGGGATTAGCTTTACTGGCTTCAGGTGAAGGTGGGGGAGGTGAAGGCTCCCAGTCCCCTCAGGCACGAGGGACACCCCACTCCTCACACAATCTTAGTATCCCCTGTGCCTGGGCAGCGGCCAGCCAAGGGTGGGGGATAGAGCTGACCCACTTGGAGGCAGGCTCAGGATGGGGTGAGCATGGGCTACAGACTGAAACGCTGAGGATGAACCCCAGAGGTTCCTCCCTGAGCAGCTGGACCCGCCCATTTGGGTCCTCTGAGTGTCCCGTGCTGGAAGCGGGCCCAGTATGGTAGTGCTGGGCTGTGGGCCTCAAGGGTATGCTGGGGAGCAGGGGCCTCAGGTAGATCTCACCCTCAGGGCCAAAGCATGGGTCTCCAGGGTGCTTCCCAGAGAATGGGCAGCAAGAGCCCGCCCGGACCCTGCCAGCTCCCATGCTGCCCCTTGCTGTCTTACCTCCAGTCAGAGACCAGCTGGTGTGGCCAGTGGCACCAGCCCCTGCTGTGGCCCCTGAACCGTGGACTAAGTGAACTTGCTTCCTGCGGATGGTACCCATCCTCTGTTGTATCTTTACAGCAGCAGGAAACACAGGAGGCCCCCGGACAATGTGGGGATGGGAACTGGGGCACTGGGATGAAAGCGGCAGGGATCTCCGACAGCTTGCCCAGCACCTGGAGGTGGGGTCTCCAGGCCCAGGCTGCAGGCTGCCCCCTATAAGGAGGGCCTCACCCTGGAGGCTGCACTGCAGTTTGCACTAAGCACATCTGGGCTTCCAGCAAGTGCCAGGCGTGACAGTGCTGCTGCTACAGCCATCTCAGCTCAGCCCAGTGAGGGAGGGAGCCTGCAGTCCCTGTGGGCAAGGGCCACTGGTGCAGTGCAATGACCACAACTGTACCAGGCAGAAAGTGCCCGGTGCAGACAGGCATGGCTTGTGGTATGTGTGGTGTGGTTTTGATTGCCATGGCTAATTTATAAAATCTGGATTTAGGGTCAAGAAATATAATGTGTTTAAGATTTGTCTTACATAATGGTGTTGTGGGACCCAGTGTCCAGTACCTTCAGAGCCAGAGGTCAATGCTGGAGCCTCTCCTGCTGCTGTTCAGGCTTGCTGGAGGTCGGCTTTACAAGGAGGCACAAAGAGCCCAGGACTGTGACCTCCAGCTCTAGCTGCCAGCCCTGTCCGTTACCAACCTTCTATCACTGACATGGAACCAGGCAGCTACATCTCATGTGCACCCTGTGGGTATCTCCCCTCCTTTGACCCCAATATCTGTGCTGACTCTCGTCACCCCTTCCTCATGGGCAGGGCTGCCTGCCTTGAACCCTTTTACAACCCCACAAGCTGAGGAGCCCAGGCAGCTTCTATCCTCAGCACTGTACCCCCAGGTGGCCAGGTGAGGTGCAGGTATTGTAGTTGTTATTTGATGTTTTGAGATTTGACCTGGATGTGTAGACAGGGAGCCAGCCAGGCACTGTGGCTCTAAGCATCCAGAGTTCTGGTTGAAAGCAACAGTGTAGAGAGGCTCATAAGGCCAGGTGGCAAGAAGACGTGGACATACATGGTGTTGGGCATGGCATCTCTCAGGGGTGACCCCAGAACTACAGCCCTGTGGACCGGGAGATGCCACCTTGATGGATGCAGGGGCTTCCATCATGGATCCAGGCCTCTGCTGGGCCCATAGTTAGAGAGCCACCAAGGAGGCAGCAGTCTGTGAGCCGTGCATCCAGGTTCCAGCCACACTGGCCAGAGGGGGCCTCACTCTAAGCACTCTGCAAGCCTCACAGGCTGGGTGTCAGAGGCCCATGGGCTGGTGACCTTTCAGAAGTGTGGGATCTGTAGGAGGGCAAGGAAAGAGGCAAGAGGGAAGCGAGGACCACCTTGCAGGCAGTGGTAACCTCAGCCCAGGTGGGACAGGCTGGGCTCAAGCAGGTGCTGGAGATGGTCTCAGGTGGCCAGGGCCGCCCAGGCTCAGGACGGGGGATGAGAAGGAAGGAAGGGTAAGAGTGTGGGGTGCAGGCCGGGGCACAGGATCCAGGGACATATCCTGCACTCTGTGTGGTCACTCGCTGGGCTGTCTGGGGCCTGGGGGCTGGGGCATGCAGGGAGCCTACCGTGTGGAGGAGGCACATGGATGGCATGTCACGCTTGCTTTTGTGGTTTTCACTGATCAGGTGAATGACCCTGTCCTGTGTCAAGAACATTCCCAACCTCTGCTGGGCCTGGTGACAATAGCCATGCTTGTTATGCTTCTCACTGTGCAGATTAAGCTCAGGCACTGCTGTAGCTTATATCTTTTGTTTGTTTGTTTGTTTGTTTGTATTTTAGTAAAGAGTCTACAGGGCCAACAGGGTCTCACTACATAGATCAGACTCATAGTGATCTGCCCATGTTCAGCCCCCCAAGACCAAGGATTACAGGTGCACACCGCCACACTCAATCTCAATCACTATCTCAGTGCACCCCAGAGGCAGGGCCAGCACTGCACACCAGGGATCAAATCCCAGCCTCTGCCTCTGCCTAAGCAGGCACTTTAATCTGCTGAGCTATTTGGCTGGCCCTGTTGCTTGTACCTAGATGACCCCCAAAACCACAGTCATGGATGGGGAGCGTCAAGGTGGCTGGATTAGGGTGTCTGATGCTGGGATCAAGGGTGTCCAACCCTAGATGCTTAAGGGCAAGTAGCCTGGGTGGACAGAAAGGAGAGAAAGGAGCTACTTTGCTGCTTCACTGCTTTGCTGCCTTCTGTCTGGCCTGCCATGGATTTTTTTCCCTCTCTGGCCCCCTCACGATGCCCATACCATCCTGCCCCCAAGCCAGCCAGCTATAACCCAAAACCTCTACAGACTGTGAGCTCAATAAACCTTTTCTCTTTTCCCTTTGAATGTTGGGTGTTTTGTCTCGGCAACAAGAAAAGTAACCAAGACGTTCACAGACATGGCGTCCAAATGCAAAGGGTCACATTTGCTCCCATGCTGTGGCCTGGATCTTCACACCCCTAACCCTTGAGGCAGGGCTCTGTGTGAGTTTCCCGACGCCTCACTTTGTGGCCCAGATTGGTCTGGAACTTGTAATGACCCTCCTGCTTCTGCCTCCTGAGTACTGGGATTACAGGCATGCTCTACCATGCCCGGCTTCTAGTTACCTCTTGATATAGTGCTGAGTCTGCTTGGACCAGGGACCCTACCTGTCCCTGGTTGGCTGAAATCTAGGGTAAGCACATGGAGATGACCCACCCCAGGTCCCAGTCCTTTGGGGGAAAGACGGTCACCTCGGTGCCACCCCTGCCCTACCTGTATCCCAGGACAGACTAGTTTGTAGGCTGAGTCTACCTCTTCTAATCCCCAGGCCCTCCAGCTCTGTGTTGGATGAAGGCCAGGAGGCCAGGAAAGTCACCTAGGAATTGATTGACACAGTCACGACACCTCTGCACACTGCTTTCCTCAGGGTCACGCGTATGACCACCCTCTTAGATGATTGCTGCACCTGAAATAAATGTTCCCTCTACTTCGAGCCAGGGGTCTCTCGGCACAGAGTCAGGATCAGACTCCGGCATCTGTACTGGACTTTCCTAATGCATGCAAATGAAGTAAGGTGGCCCTGCCACTGTTGAGGGTCAACAGATCACTCTGAGCGTATGACAACAGCACGGTAGGTGGAGGTGGTTCCTGCTTCCTATCCAGAAACTGTGGGGTGAGTGGCTGTCCCCGAGCAGCAAGAGAGGGGCCCTCCTCCGCCTTTCCACGTGGGTCTCCCTGTGCTCGTCTATTTCTGCCGGGAAGCCGGTTGGATGCTGCCAGCAGTGCTCTCAGTCTGTGAGTCTGGCGACAAGTGGTGCCAGCCAAGTGACGGGACATTTTCCATCCTGGAATTGGCCATCTCCCCACCTGCTTGACTCTGCTGTCATTTCTCCCAGGGGCATCTAGCAGTTTTCAGCTTACAGATGTTTCAGTTCCTTGATTAAATGTATTGCTAACTATTCTTTGTGGTACAACAAGGGGTTCTCTGTGATGGAATAAGGGAGGATTTTGGTATTGGCCAGCCCGGCTGAGACTGTTCTTAGCAGGTCTGTAGCTCTGGGCCAGGCCCTGGTTTCTCTAAGCCTCTGTTGTCTTGTTTAAGAGAGTCACCCGCGGAAAGGTTCCAATGTTCCGAAGTTGCAATGTTACAGTGTTTCCTTGTCACGGAGTTACTGTGCCACAGTGTTTTAGTGTATTATGGTATTACAGTGACACACTGCTTCTGTTTTAGCTTTATGCCTTCCTTTATTATACTTGCAGTAAAATGATTGTCTTTGACGAGTAGGACCTCTCATCTTGACATGAAGTCAAAATGGTCCCAGCAGAGTTTGGGGGACACTGCTTACGATTATACTATAGATACTTAAAAATCTTCTCAGGCTTATTTGTATCAGTCACACCATTTTATCCATTTCTTGTTCTCAGTTTTTACTACTGCTGCCCCCTCCCAATACATACACCATCAACAAGGCCTCTTGTTTGGTTTTAGGGAACTTATTAAATTCTATTACACCTTCGGAGCATCAACAATATGATTCACTTCACTTGGTGTCTGGCTCTAGCTTGCATTTCCATAGTCACAAGGAATCTTACTCTTCTATTCTTAAGCATTTAGTACCTTGTAGCACTGATTCCAGGCCATATAAATCAAATGAGTTTACTCCTTTTAATTTGTGATTTTTTTTTTTTAATGGTGAATGAGGTCTTTCGGGTCCAGGACAGGACCAGGCTGTCCCAGAGGGGAAGGGGCAACCCACTGCCCTCTTGTGACCTCCACCTGCACCAACCCTCAGGGCGGTAAGACCCAATGGTCTCATAAAAGCGACATCTCCTCAGGGATGTTAAAGGCCTGCATTTTCAGGCAACACTGGGACCACTGCTGTTAAAAAGTACTTGGGGCTGGTGAAGAACCTCAGCAGTTCCAAAGAGCAGAGTTTAGATCCTCCTAATTCCTCAGAGCCTTGCTGCCTGGGCAGGTCCAGTCCCCTTTCTTGGGAGCCCCGCCTCAGAGCAGGAGCAGTTGAAGGCCCACAGCTCATGGTCTATGGCCTCCACCATGTGGGGTGGTCCTGTTGCTCTGTGTAGCAGTTGAGGAGGGAACTTGCAGACAAAAAAGTCTCTTTGCCTGAGAGTGGCTGGGAATCAGAGAGAGGGAAGGCCCAATCCCCAAGTCCCTGTATTGGGTGCACCCCAGGGACTCCAGCTCCTTCCCCAGAAAGGATGACGTGTGTGTGTGCAGCGTGTGACACCATCTACATGACCTCAGCCATGAGCCACCCGTCCCTACCTGAAGTCTCTGCCACCCTTTACATTGACTGAGGCTATTTGGGGTAAGAAGACTTAACCGTTGGCCACTTTCATAGCAGACTTTTCACAAACCGCTATAGAATGGGGACAGCAGACAGGAACCTCGTGCCCTTTGGCCCCCATCTTCCTATTTTCTGCTCCTTGCTCCAGGCCTCCTCCCATCCTTCCTGTCCTTCCATGTCTGGCTTGTTCCCCTTAGGTTATGCCCCCCGGAGCTGCCTGTGTGGCACTCGGCAGGCTGGCTGCTATCCCAAGTGTATCTGCACCCTCTTTCGCCCACTGATGGGTACACAGGCTGGGTCATACCTGGACTGGTGTGTGCTCTGAGTCTGCACTCTCCCCAGACTCCGGACCTCTCCCTCCATTGCAGTTCTTTTCCTAGTTTTCCAAGCAAGCTCCCTTCTCTTCCCAGCATGACTATGGTCAGTGGGCCTTAATCCTCACAAGCCCCACAGGCCTGAGGAGAGGTGAAACTGGTTCCTCACACGTTCCCGGTGGTGACAGGAACAAGGCATTCTCTTCTCCTGTCTCCTCCCACACCACCACAGGCATCTCAGGAAATCTGTTCACAGTGACCGCCACCCACTTCCGTGGTCCTAAGGGGCTGCAGGCTGCATCTGCACTGGCACGAGAGAGGCTACTGCGAGCGTGAGGGTGGCCCACGTGTGCTGGCCCAGCTGGCACTCGTGGATCAAGAGTGACGTGTCACTGAAAAGAAGCTGGCCTGGGCCACGCTGGCTCCTGGGACCAGCAGCATTCAGGACTGACAAAGAAAGGGGAGACCAGGAAGGTTCTGCAGACAAAGGAAGTCCAGGCGGGCGTCTGCGACGAATGCAGACAGAGCCAGCCCCAGGTCACCAGCCATGGGTGCAGAGCTGGGGCAGGCCCCGTAAGTCCTGTCAGTAGAGGGACTGTTGTGAGCAGAGTAGTGAGTTAGTGTGGAGCCATGACTACTGCCACAGCCCCCAGGCTCTGGGCTCTGGGAGGTCAAATGACAAAAAGGTGGGGAAGGAGCTTGGAGACACAGTGCCCGCTGGCAGGGATCAGAGCAGTGCCTCGGATCCCTGCACAGAGCCCAGAGTCACCAATCAGTTTGCTCACTGTCTCACAAATGGCCACAGCATGATGCCAAATGGGATGCTTCAATGTATGAAAGTGAACAAATACAGTTGCAAGACGCTTGCTTCTGCTAGAAAGTGGCAGAAAGAAAAGGAAGACCTCATGTGCTGGGAAAGAAAAGGCAGAATATCTGAATTTGTCTCCCTACAGAATGAGGTTTTCATCCTCCTCCCCTTAGTGACTTGGGGCTCAGAGATCCTGTGCTCCTATAGGCTGAGGACAGTGTCCATCTGTGCAGCTGGGACCCAGTTTCAAGCAGGCGGTGGGGGTGGCCTGGGGCGAGATCAGCTCACGGTGCTCCCAGAGCAGCAGTTTCCTCGTGAGGGCCTGTGGTCAAGGTCACTGCCAAGCAGGATGGTGGACACTCGGGTGTGACCCAGATCGCCAGAGCCAAGAGGTCACTGGCTCCACATGTGGTAGCAGAAACGTGGAAGGAAAACCAGATCTCCAAAACCAACAAGCACAAAATGAATGGGAGCCTTTAGGAAGAGAAACCCGCCCATCGGTCCACCTCAGAGAACAGTGTTTCTGCGCTGTAGCCAGCTTATCTGTGTATGTCCCTACACTTACATAGAGAGTGTGTTAAAACCCTGGAGCAGCCATTCCATTGAGACGTAAAGGCTTAGCTTATGGGGTCTGTGAGTCATCGGGGAGTGCTGGCCAGGGACACACGCAGGGCAGGGACAGTGCCTCTGAGGCATGCGACCCGGGCTCACCTGCAGCTAAGCCCCTGCCCAGCCCCTGACCAAAGCTTTGCTGGCCTCCACCTCAGCTCCTCTTCCAGAAGGAGTGGTGGTGGCAGCACTTACTCTTCCAGAGGCTCAGTCGGCACAGCCCTGTGCCTGACCAGGAGCCTCACGCTAGAGGTACTGGCGTCCCATCCAGGGAGCCCCATGGACTAGGGCAAACCAGGCTGGTGCCCGGATGCAAATCCTTGGTTCTCATTCCACAATGCTGCTTCCAGCTGACATCTGGGCTTCTGCCTGGGGCTCCACCCACACCCAGCCTAGCTGCCAGGCCAGAGAGTGACAGTCCCCTGGGAAACCTGGACCATGCCTAGGCAGAGCTGGTGAGCCAGGCTGCATCATCCTGTGCCTTGTGTGTCACCACAGGCCTGCAGGATGGAGCCCTCCTGTATTCTGCCACCTACGGACCCAAACATCCAGGAAACAAAAGACAGAACCTTCCTCCCTTCCCTGAACGAGGCAGCACCCACTTCAGAGCACTTGCCTCACATCACTGGAAGCCCGCAGAGCTAGGCTGCATGAACACTGCTTTCCTTCAAGAACAGGGGTGGGCAGACGGGGTGTTCCCAAGGATCCGGGAAGCAGCACCCCCCTGGAGTCCCCAGGGAGCTGCAGTCCCCTCTCGGGCCACAGGCAGGTGCAGGAATCCGAGCCTGCTGCTCTGCACCACTGCTGAGCCCAGGGCAGCCTGAACTCTGACCCAGGGCAGTCGTGGAGCAGGAATATCTGTGTCCCACTGGATGGCTGTGTCCCTAGGGAAATGTCCTCGGCAAGCATGGCTGCGGTGACTGAGTCAGGGCATGCTGGCCTGGTCAGGACAAGTGGCACCAACTCAGAGTTGAGCCCGAGCAGGACCCCTTAGAGCCCTAATGGCCAGGCATCCCTGCAGACCATCGGGGGAAGAAGGTGACTGCTAAGCAGCCACTTCTCAGGCCCAGCAGCTCTTCTGGAGACTTCAGAATAGAGTCCTTCTATAAATACTCCATCTAAATCTCTCTCTCAGCAATGCACTGGTTCACTCCCTCAGATCAAACATAAATCACCATTCCCCTCCGCATTTGGCCTCCAGCTGGGTGGTGTTTGACGCATGGGCTCCTCTCCATCACAGGACCAAAGTGCAGGGGTCCCCAAGATAAGGTAGGAGTGCCACAGCATAAGTGTCGGCAGGTTCGTGCCCTGATGCTTCGGAAAGACAGGTCCACAGCAGGCTCTGGGTTTTTATGCATTCCACCTTAAACTTTGACAATAGATGATCTTCAACAGAAATGAACTTTAACAGAATCATATGCAATGGGCATCAAAATGCCACAGCAGGATCCTTGCATGGTCAGAAGCAGGGCTGGGTCTCAGAGCCTCATCTCCACAGGCAAGCGAGCACCCAGTGCCTCCCCTGGCCTCCATGGGAATAAAGCTGAGAAGGAGCTGTTCCTTCATTTGGTGTCTAGATGTGAAGGCTCGGTGGGCCCGCTGACAGGCAGAGCCATGCTGTCCAGCCCAGGAGACAGGCTAAGGGTTAAGCATGAGAGAGGTGGCTGCCCCACTGTGCCGTGCCGTGCCCTGTGATGCTCAGGCAGGCTGTGAGCTCTGCTGAGAGGCCCAGCAACACTGTGACTCAGCGTCCAGGCAGTAAAAATAGCCCAGGGCCTGAGAATCTCTCCGCCTCTGCTCCTGGCATCAGGAGGGGGTGCTTAGGGCAGCAGCTTCAACCTGCTCCCAGCCCACGCTCCCGGGATCCCTCCCCATGCTGGCTTCCCACGGCTCTGTCTGCTTGAGCAGTCCCTGTGCAGCTCCTGGGCTGCCTCCAGCCCAGACAGTGGGGCCCATGTAGCAGGGAGCTGTGCATTCCACAGCCACTGGCAGGACCAGACCAGAGAAGGCCCCATCTCAGCAGACCTCCCTCCTCTGTGAGGGACTCTGCCCGTGTGTGCTGAGGTTTTGGAGGATGGCTCTGCCAGCAAGGTCGTCAAAGTGCAAGGTGACCTCCTGGTGCCCAGAAACTGCGGAGACTGGGACCTGCAGGCCTCTTGTGGGGCAAGGTGAGCCATGTGGCAGCAGAAAGCTTGGGCCAAGGCAACACCACAGCCTGTTCCTCCTTCATGCGGCAGCAGTAGTGTCATCATAAGGGACAGCTTTGGCCAGGGGACCCAGTGTCTCCTCTGGGCCCCTCAGAAGCCACCAAGTCCTTCAGAGCCCTGGGAATTGGTTCCAGGAAGTAGGCTTAGAAGAACGTAGCAACCTGGATTCACCCAGAGTCACCACTGTGGATAACTGGGTGCAGCCTGCTAGACTCAAGACAGAAACAGCTCATTGGGACCACCCAGGGACCAGGGGCCTCCCTCCCCCTCTAGGGCCCATGGGACACTGTGGTTCCTTATCCTGCAGTTCTAAGAGAGGGACTCACAGTCAGTTTGCTGATGAGAGCGGAGGTCTCGGAAAGAGGCTGTGCATAGCTTGCTGGGGCTCACATGACAAAAGCTGCTCCATGCGCCTACTGCTGCTGGTACTGAGGTTGACTCTGCTGCCACTCACAGATGGGAGCTGGTGGAGCAGCTCAGAACGGCCCCAGCACCCAGAGGGGTTGCCCACATCAGCTGCAGGGCAGCCAAGGGTACCAAGACCCTCCCTGCTGGAGACCAGAAAGCAGGACAAGGACCTTGGGTGATGTGTGAGGTAGAATATTGCTCTGACTTTTAAAAAGGAAGTGATTTTGCCATCTGCCACCCTATGGAGGGGCCCAGAGATGCAGAAGCAGAGATTATACTACCCCAGCTGCATAATGGGGAAGCACATTCGGCACTCAGTTCCCCCAAGATGAAAAAGTAACAAGGGTGTGGTGTATTTCAGGTGTAGGGTAAATGTATAGAGGGCAGTGCCGTGGCCAAAGGGAGGAGGAGGGTGGGTGGCGACCCAGGATGGCAGACACGAGTCAGGTCCACCTCAGCATCCACCGTCTCATCTAGACTCACCCTGTGGCACCATGTCACACACCCTCAGTAGGTGCAAGGGTGATGGTTTTTATAAAGAGCCTGAGCAGCAGGACAGAGGCTTCCCTGCCACACTCTGGTAGAAGCGGCCAGTAGGGACCAGCTGTGCGATCTGCTTCCCTGGCTAGAGCTCAGGGTGGGCTCAGGATCCCTGCTCCAACTGGCACCCAGTGTCCCTGTGGGAAACAGCCCCAGTGGGCACAGAGGGGCTGGGGTCCAGGGCAGCTGCGGCAGGCAGAACTGCAGAATCAAGGGAACTTCCCTGGCACAGAGCAGGAGCTACAAAGCAAAACCAGTAACAAGGAGAGTAATACAGAAACCAGGGACAAAGACCAGGCTAACGGGTGAAAAGGGCAAGAGATCAACAGGGAAAGAGTGTATGGGGTAGGTGGAAAATTAATATCAAAGGGGATAATATTTAAATGTCAGACCATTTAAAAGCCCCTGTGAAGATAAAGGTGGGTGAAATAAAAGAGATTTAAAATAAATATTGAAATGAACAAACAGAAGCTCAGATCCAGCAAAATTAAAAGGAAAGCCTGGAAGTTAAAGATTGTACGTTAAGGCAAAAATAGAATTCAAATGAGCATGCAAAGTTAAAACAAGACCAGGAATTGGAAATGAAATAAATATAGTTCTTTAAAAAGATTTTTAAAATGATGAAACTTCATCAGCACCCACTCCACTTCCCCAGAGCTCAGACCAGAGCAGACACGAGGAGGGAGGAAGTGGGGGCCGGGGAGAAGCCAGCGCCGGGACTGGGCAGAGCATGGAGCCAGTGCAGGAGGTGGTGCACGTGCTGTGGACACCCTCACGGGGATTCCGAGGGCAGCGTGGGGTAAAGCCGTACACAGAGTCTGTGGGGAGGTCACAGCCAGAGTGCAGATCTTTCTGGAGTGAGCACTGACTGTATTGTGCCCTGCGTGACGTCCCTGGGTCCCTGTGCAGTTGCCTGGCACCCAGGGTTGAGAGACACAGGACAGTGGACATGGTTCCTTTAGGGTCTTACAACAAGGCTTTCAACACACATGTGTATCTTGGCATATGTGTGTGTGTGTGTGTGTGTGTGTGTGTGTGTGTGTGTGTGTGTGTTTCAGTTATTTATTTTTGTAATCCTGGAGTTCTAATTTCCCTTGAACTGTTGATTTCTTTTTTCACCTCCATTTATTTAGAAGGTATTTTACTTACACCATGAAATGTTACTCTTAAAAATTTAATGTGAATTCCTTACAATGTACATTCTACAGTTGGTGCTTTCTTTTCCCTTTTCCTTATAATCCTTTCTTACACCATTGATCGTATTTCTGTGCCTTGCTTTTATGCTCCTAGAATCAACCCTTTGCT
This sequence comes from Ctenomys sociabilis, assembly GCA_004027165.1. Lineage (NCBI taxonomy): Eukaryota > Metazoa > Chordata > Mammalia > Rodentia > Ctenomyidae > Ctenomys > Ctenomys sociabilis. The sequence goes on along the minus strand of PVKA01003095.1, from coordinate 56,483 downwards.
ATCATTGTTGTTGCTGTTTTCCAGGAAGTTGGTGATGTCCTATTCTTGCTTCCCATCCTATGTCTTATATTTACTTTCTGTGATCATTTTCTTTGCATCTAGTAGGCGTCCTTTAGTAGCCCTTTCATGAAGTTCTGGTAGTGACTTATTCTTTCAGGCTTTGGACAAAAATCTTTTGTTCTCAGAGCCAACAAGATAGCTCAGCAGACTAAGGGTTTACTTTGGCAAGCACAGGGACCAGGGTTCGATCCCCAGTCCTACACACCACACCAGCCCTGCCCCTAGGGCATGCTGAGCCAGCAATCAAGTCTGGCCATGGTGGCACATGCCTGCAATCCCAGTGCTGGGGAGGCTGGAAACAGGAGAACCGCTATGAGTCTGAGCTGCATAGTGAGGCCCTGTACTGAATACGTGAATTAAAAAAAAAATTTTTTTGTTTTCTCTTGTGCGTGATAGTTTAACTAGGTATAAAATTCTAGGTTAAAAATATTTTCCAGCAACTTTGAAAGTTGTTTTTTTTGTTTTTTTGTTTTTTTTTTTTTTAATTTTACTGTGGTTTCTCTTGTTAAAAAGAAAAAAAGAAATCAGGGCTAGGGAGATAGTAGTCTGGCAGCATAAGTACCTGCCTAGCAAGAACAAGGTCCTGAGTTTGATCCCCACTACCATATGCTGTGCCAGCCCCAGAACCCCAGAAGCACCATGCTGGCCCTAGAATCAGGCATGGTGGTTCGAGGTCTGTAATTCCAACACTAGGGAACCTGACAGGAGGATCACTATGAGTCCGAACTGCATAGCGAGACCCTGTATAAGAAAAAATTTTAAACACAACCCACTTAGTCTTCTTTTTCTTGTGGGAAATTGAATTTTTCCCTCTGGTTAGAATCACAGTTTTGTCTTTGTGTGGTCTCCGTGGGACACAGAGGTGTAGGGCAGCTTCCCCTCACCAACTGCCTTGTGCTTCTCAGTCTGCAGATTCTCAGCTCCTGTCAGGGTCTGACGAGCTCCTAAATCCTCCAGACATTATCTCTCCCCCTTCTAGCGTCCTCTCCTTTCTCTGAGTTCCCAGTCCTCCTGCTGGTGTTTCTGTCAGTTGTCTGAGTGACATTTCCCTCTTCCAGCCACACAGCTTCACATCCTGTCTCATGCCCGAGGCTGCCTGGTGTCTTAAGTTCTGGGTCTGGCCCTCCTCAGATGTTCTGGCCGCTTATTAGTTCATCACTGTGTTTTACTTTTCGTGTCGGTTCTTATTTGAGCAAATTCCAATTTGTCTTGGTTTTTGATACTGTATTTTTACCCACTTGGACTCGGCTCCTTCTTGCACACTGAACGTTGTCACAGACTCCTTTTATCCCTTATCTGAGTGCGTGGGAGCTCCTCCATCTGTCACGTCAGGCTCAGAGTAGGCTGTTTCTTGGCACTTTTCAATTTGGGATTGTGACCCTTCTCCGTGGAACTCAGACTGAAAATCTTTGTTGAGGATTTCCTGGCATGAGGTGAGCCCGACAGGTACCCCAGAAATCTCTCACTCAGGCACTTTTAATCAGTTCCTGGACACCAGGATTTTTTTGACTATGCAGATCCGAACCTTCTGGCACCCCCAGGTTCAGGAGGGACAGGCAAGCCTTACCCGCTGCAGCCAGACCCATGTGACGTGCCAGGCCAAGCCAACCACCTGTTTTCCCTCTTTTTCCATAGGCACTGGAATTCCAGCTGATATCCCTGGAGGGATGATTCTAAGGTATGATATTTGTGTCAGATCTGCATTCCCTTTAGGGCCTCTTCACCTCCTGCCCACCAAAACCCAAGCCTGCTCCCCAAGGCCACCCAAACCCCAAGGCTGCATCATCCTCCCCTGGCCTTTGAGACTCTGCTTCTCACTCTCCTCCCCGTTGTCCCTAGGATCCTCATCTCCTTCCGCCCTTGGCTGTGCCTTTAGAGAACCCTCCGCTGCGATGCAGGCAGGCAGGCACTTGACTTCAGAAGAGCTTCCAGTCATGCTGTTTTGCAGCTGTCGAAGTGGGCCTTCCTAAGAATATGAAGAGGTGGCCATGCCGGGTTTCAGAAGACGTGGGCAAGGGACTCAGGCCTTGGTGGGGTGTGTGCTATTGTCTGGCCTCTGAGCTGAGCTCCCGCCAGTGCTGGCACCAGGGCCGGTGTCCCTTGGGCTTCATCCTTGTGACTGAGCCTCGCTTCCTGGGAGCAAAACTGGCCCCCCAGGTTCAAGAGGAATGGGCAAGCCTTACCCACTGCAGCGAGAGAATAAACTCCTGGAGGCTGGGAGCATCCTCAGCAGGCAGGACAAGGCATTCCAGGGCTGATTCTGGTTTGGGGACCCACAGGGACACACAGAGTTCAACCCTTGGGTCTCTGGAAATCCCCACCTGGGATTCAGAGGAGCTAATGAACTGAAACGCTGCTGAAAGGGGAGCCGAGGCCACTCTTCGGGTACACTCACAGTTTAGGGGATAATGTGAGTCTTTCGGGACCACTGTGTCACCAGCAGGTCTGATTTTCCACTTCTCACTTTCTTGGGCTTAGCTAACCCTGAAGGGAAGAGTTTTCGCTCAAGAGAAGTCCCAGTGCACTAGAAGCACAATTGTGTTGAGGCTGCAGACGGCGGGTACCAGGCCTTGTAGCTCTGTGCCTGAGTTCTGATTCATAACCCAGCGCTATCAGAGGTGACTCATGCCACCTCCATGCCAGAGCCGTCTCAGCTGTTCTCCACTCTGAAGCAGGCCCGCAGAACACCGAGGCATTGAGGAATTCTCCACGAAGTAAGCTAAGGCCCCACCCCCGCCCCCACCCCCTACAACCCTTACTCCCCCGCAGCAGGCTTCCTTTGGCTGGGTCACAGACACACACCCTAGGGAATAGCAGCTCTGCAGAGCCGAGGGTGTGGTCCTTCCCAGCAAAGCCCTAATCTTCCCCGGGCCTAGGAAGCCATCGCAGGCACTGAGGATTGCTGCAAAATGAATTTGTGGATCGAGCAGAGGAGGGTGGAATGGAAAGTGACTCACGTCTCCTCAGTCAGACTCTGATGAACTAATTTCAGCTGCTGTTTTTTTTTTTTTTTGCTGTTGTTGTTTCTTGGGCAGAGCAGAGCTTTGCCCATGAAGGTCCCCGAAGGCGGCTGAGTGGTTCTTAGGCTCTGTGATTAGAAGCCCGATCGCCTTGAGACTGAGCAGCATGCGCATAGGGATCTTTTCGGCAGAGGACGTGGGGGTGGGGCACTACCTGTGGGAGATGCGAGCATTTGATCTTTATGCTTTGGGTTCAGTCTGGATCTGAGGCTCAGTAAAACCCACGGCGCAGGTAAAGCTCATCACGCCCCTCTGCTCCGTGGCTGCCCAGCAGAACTCCTGACACACCGTTTGTGTGTGTGTGTGTGTGTGTGTGTGTGTGTGTGTATGTATGTGTACAGGGCATGGAACCAGGCTTCACACATCCTGAGCACACACTCTGTCCTGAGCTACAGACTGGCTGTGACACTCGGGGGGACAGCCACAGCTATGATGTGGGAGGTAAGAGCGCATGGCCTCTGCAGCCGCCTTTACCTGCCAACGGGATAGAGCGCAGCAAGTGTGTCCCACAAGACTGCCCGCTGCGCATACCCTTTGACCCTTGGTCCTTTGCATTCCTCGGGAACTCCGGGTCCTTTCTCTTTCCCTGCCCCTCTCCCTGTCCCTCTCCCTCCCTTACACAGTGTACATGTGCACAACCCCACCACTGCCACAACAAACAAGGGATGCGTTACTAATTGCTGTCATAAGACAGCCCCTGGTACTAGTCAGAATTGGGAAATACGCGCACGTATAACCCAGTTAGCAACCAGCCCATGCGAGCGGATGTTTAGGGAAGCAGACTATGTTCCTGTCTCTTACATTCTCTGCGTTTCTCCAGTTCTAAGATGTACAGTCTTATGTTTAAAAAACAATTTCCAAATTCTTAAATAAGGACACACTTCATAATCATCAGTCACTTCTGATGCTTGATGAAATATAAGGTTTCCTCTGAGCATATTTGTATATATGTTGATAAATCTAGCTTATGATTAATCATGTGAAGCAATAATTATAGTGCACTGTGGGCTTAAATGTGTCTCTAATATCTACCTTTGTATTCCTATTAGCATAAGGTTGTGTATATTATTATTTAAAATACATTTACATTTGCAGTGTTTTTGTTCTGTGTTGTTTTCGTTTGGTTTTTTTGGTGGTACCAGAGATCGAACTCAGGAACTTGCACTTGCCAGGCAAGCACTTATTCCACTGAGCTATCTCCCCAGCCCTGCAGTGTTTATGTATAATTTTTGCATTGCTGGATTCAACCCAAGGCCTCACATGTGCTAGCCAAGCCCTCTACTAGTGAGTGACCCCTCCACACTCTCATGCAAATTAAAACAGGGACAGGAATAAACTGTGAGATTGCAGTCAGAATTAATGTGTCTTAAAGTTCATGTATTTTCCAAAAAGAAGTATAAACTGCTTTATGCAAACCCTGAACTCCATGGAGATCATGTCCCAAGTGTGTCTGCCACGCCTTGTTTTAAGAAAGTCATCTTTTCACTGCAGTAGACACAGTTCCATGGTGTTAAGTTTACCCATACTGTGTGCACTGACGGCTCCCACTGCTCTCTTTCCAGACTGAGACTCGAACCCTTCAGCATCGGCTCCTGTCCTGTCCCCACCACCAATCACTCTCCATCTCTGCCTCTGCCCCTCCAAAGTGTCTCAGGAAGCTAAACCTGCTGTGTTTGTCCATCCCCTGAGCACATGTTTGTGGAGCTCCTGCCAGCAGCACTGGGAGGCTGCGTGCCTGCCTGCCTGCCTGCCTGCTTTCTTCCCTCCCTCCCTTTCTCCCTCCCTTCTTTCCTTCCTTCCTTCCTTCCTTCCTTCCTTCCTTCCTTCCTTCCTTCCTTCCTTTCTCCTTCCTTCCCTCTTTCTCAGGCTACCGTGGCCAGCAAAGCTCTCAGCACATACTTGCTTGTCCTCCCCTTCTCTGAAGTGCCCTGCAGTGTCCCCACCCATGGAGCCTCCCTCTCTCCTTGACCCCACCCCCACCCCCACTGTTTCCCATTCAGCTGCTCTAGTCACTTTCAGCCAGGCACCCTGGGTTCCCATCTCTGTAGCCTGGATGATTGTTAAAAATGTGTTTCCTGCATGCTTATTCTGTCTAAAACAGTAGAGACAAATTTTAAAAATTAAATAGTACACAAAAATCATCATGAGAACCTACGCCTCTCCTCTGGGTGCCTGACACACAGCTCATGTCCTAGGCTTGCTGCCTGAGGTACCTCCTGCCTGCTTCCCCCTTGGACTGGGGCCACTGTCCCTTGCCCATGTCTCCTGGCCCTGACCTCAGCACCCCCACCCCATCCCAGGATGCCCTGCTCTGAAGCGGAGGGACTGCTAGCTGAAGGTCTGGACTCTGTTCTCACCTGGGAGTACCCCTTGCTTCCTCAGGGCTCAGCCACTCTAGACTCTTTGCTTGGTCACTGTTGTCCCTCCCTGTGCACCCTCACATCCCTTCTTCCAGTCTGCTCCCATGCACCTGGAAGTGCTGACCCCAGAGGGAGCTGGGCTCCTGTACTGCCAGCCCAGCCAGGCTCCAGGCTCCAGGCTGCAGGCTGAAGGCTACAGGCTACAGGAGCAGGCTCCAAGGCTACAGGCCTCAGAGCTCCTTGACTCAGCGTCCTCCACACAGTGGGTGGCTGGTGTTATGGGTACTGTGAAAGTGCAACAAGATAACCTTGAAAGATGCTGGCACGGGTCTCGAGCTTTGGCAAAGCTCACTGCTTCTTGGCCAAAGCACAACAATGAGGAGGAGGAGGACAACAGGACTGTAACCTTAAGCATCTGTGCCTGTTCAGTTGTTATAAATGTGTGACCACGAGGCTAGGAATGTCTAGGAATGTTGTGACTGTGCCACTGCTGTGGTGACCAACACTGTCACTTCTGTCCCAGTTTACAACATCAAATCAAGAAAGAAAAGGTTCACCACTGCTTCGAGTAATGGGAAACCGTTGTTCTGCATTGGATTTGGACCCACGGAGCCCTTGCATACTTTTCTGGCTGTATTTTCCAAACATTTCCGCACAACCCTCTTCCTCTGTGACCTCTTTCTTTTTTTATCATTTATTTATTTATTTATTTATTTATTTATTTATTTATTTATTTAGTACAGGGTTTCGCTACAAAGTTCAGACTCATAGTGATCCTCCTGTCTCAGGCATGCAGTACTGGGGATTGAACCAAGATCCTTGTCTTTGCCAGGCAGGCACTTAGACTGCTGAGCTATCTCCCCAGCGCCCTCCCCCTGTGCCTTCTTCAAGGCGGTGCCTTTGGCCACACAGGCACGATGCTACCATGAAGCCCCCTTGTTTGCTGTAACTGGAGCCTTGGTCCTTGAGGGTGCCAGGCACGGGTTTCTTTCCATCCATTTCTCTTTTTGATTTCCTCTGCTATCTTTTGCTGGACCATCTGTGAGCTACACATTCAGGTGGGCAGCATTTGAAATAAATGCTGATTCCCAGAAACATGCCATCATCATCACCTGGCTTCGCTGCTTGCCTCTGTCCATTGGAACAACTTGGCTCATTGCAGGTCCTGCATTGGGTGGCACCTCCTGCCCTCTGTGGCACTGCCTTTGTCTGCTCTGTGCCGCCAAGTGAGCCACAGCACCATCTGCCCGGTCTCTACCAGAGCTCTGGCCAGCAGGTGCCCCCGTTATCGTGCCCCATCTACTGCAGCTCCTTGAAACTCTCGTGTTCATGAAAGATTTGGCCCCATTTTTCTCTTGCTTTAGGCAGTCCCCTCACTGACATTTTAATGAGGTCCTGGAGAGGGTGGGAAGGTGACACGCACCCCGTCCTTCCCTCGCACCAGAAAGATCGCAGGCCTTTGTTGTTTCTGGGTCATCCTTGCTTTCAAGTTCATGGCTTCTGCTGTCACTCGGTGCCACTTGTTCTCTCTCTTCAACTTTACTATTTGGAATTTGAATGTTGGTTCATTGCACCTGTCTCGGTTACCTTTTTTTTTCATTGCTGGGACAAAATATCCGGCACCCAAAATGAAAGAAGGAAAGGTTTATTTAGCTCACAGTTTGTCCACACTCAGCTTGCTCCAAGGCAGAGTGGCACACGGCAGAGGGCAGCAGTTCGTGGTGGTGGAAAACAGCATAAAACAGCGGGGAGGAGCCCCAGCTGCAGGCAGAGAGCAAGCCTGTCTTTCTTACATTGTTTCCAGGCTATCCACCCAGCACTCACACCCATGATCCCAGCACTGGATCATGAATTAGTCACAAACTCTAGAAACCTGCCCTGGTGACTGCACGAGGCTTTGGGGACAACTAGACATAAACCATAACAGCACCTTAACCTTCCCCTGATGCCTGCATTCACTGCTGCCCTAAGCCACACACTAAGTACTGCTTCCCTGCACTTCTAGGCTTTGATAGGCAGTTTTCAGTGTGATTCAATCCCCAGTGAATTAATGTTTTATTATGATTCCTCTTTCATTTGATGCTTATTTCAAAAGCTTCTTTTTGCTTCTTTTTTTTTTTTATTAAACGCATCAACTTTTGCATTAATTTTGTGATTGCTACAGAAACAGTCTACAAGGTACTGATTGTTTGAAACTTGCTGATATTCTATGACGTTATGCTGGATCCGTTTTTGAAAAAAGTAAGACGGTCAGTGGGGGGGGGATCTGTGTTATCCAGCTGTTGATGTTAAAATATGTGTGTGCTTTTGTTCAAAATTGTTCTTTTATTCTATGTCTTTCCTGTTTGGGGCCTGTTTGTGTTCAGCTTAACACAGGTGAGAGTATGGTGAAGTTCTGTGTCATGTTACCCCTCTAATACTGCGAATTTCCCTTTGCATGGTGGAAAGTGACCCTCACACCTGAGGCAGAGTAGCCATACTGGCCTGGTTACTGCGCCCCCTGCTGGTGGCGGGCTTTACAGTCACTGGAGGCCTGCTAGCTTGTCTTTCCTCAAGATTGTTCCCATATAAAGCACCTGCAAACAGGCACTGGGGTCGGGGGTTCGATCCCTGAGCCTGCTGTGCCTTCCCTGCCCTTGGGGCTCGCTGAGACAGCAATTGAGACTGGGCATGGTGGTGCAGGCCTATAATCCCAGCTCCTGGGAGGCTGTAACAGGCAGATCACTACAAATCTGATCTAGTAGTGAGACCCTAAACACTCTGTAGACCCTTCCCTAAAATACAGGAAGAAAAAAAGATTTTCCTTGTAGTGATTTTCCATTGTTCAGTCCTGTGTCTTTATGAGTTGGGTGCACTTCCAGACCACAATTTATCTTAATTGGCAATTTTAATTAATTTATAACAATTGTAGGGTCTGGTATATAGCTCAGCGGCTTAAGTGCCTACCTGGCAATCACAAGGTCTCAAGTTCAATCCCCAGGACTAAAAGAAAAAAGAAACTGAACCCTATTGTGAATACTGATGGATTTGGACTTGCTGTCATCCTAATTTTTATCACTATTCTGGTCTGGTTTGGGGGAAAACTCTTGCATATTTCCTGGCTCTTTTCATTGGGTTATTTCACTTTTTGTCCAGTCATGCTCATGTTCCTCTCTCCTGATCTTGGTGTAGATAATTCTTTCTATTCCCTTAGTCCCTGTCCTTAGCATTGCTTTGTGCATCCCTAACAGGACTTAGTTCTGAATGTGTTCACCCTCTTCAGGAGCGGGAAAGGGACCCTAGAACTGCCACTTGCTGACTCACATGCCTTTGGTTCCCAGAGTTCAGGTTTTTAAGAATAAGGTAACAACTTAGACTTCTTGAATTAAGGTCTAACTTTTTTTTTTAATCAGGGATTGAACTCAGGCCCTTACACTTGCCAGGAAAGCACTTGTTCTGCTGAGCCATCTCCCCAGCCCACAACTTAGACTTGCAAACAGTTGACAGTCCATCTGCTGAAGTCACCCAACAGAAAGCTTCTCTGGAAGTCGCACCTTTGGGACACACTTGGGTTTCGGTTTCTCTGTGGTTTTCTCTCGTTTTCTCTGAGTGGCTTGTGCATTGGGTTCCTGAGAGGAGCTCCAAGCTGAGAGGTGACTCCCTTTGCCATCAGGTGGCTGCCCCCCCAGGAGCTGCATGTGATCACCCCGGCTTTCCCTACTATTGCTCTGCACAGTCCCCTCACTGCTCAGACCTTCTTCCCCTCTTTCCTCGGCAGTTTTCCTGGAGGCAATATCCCCTGCTGTTTCCAGGGTTTCTAATCAGTCCTCCTGTACACCACGAGGGAGCCCTTCCTGCCAGGATCCGCTTCTCCCCTGCACCACTCCTCCCTCCTGGAATCCCGTGGAACTTGGTGAACCTTTTTTTTTTTTGACAGTCTAGACTCTCAGTGAGTACCGCTCTTCTTTCTCTACCAACCCCACATTCTTCCCTGGCTTGTCTTCTAGCTTACATTTCTTCATCTGTTTCTCTTCTAATGTTTAATTATTCAGTTGTGGTTTTTTTTGTTTTTTTTTTTTTTACTGCAACACAGTTTGTTTTACTCTTTGAAATTCAAACTACTTTTGTGTATTATTTCTGAGAGTTTCTTGTTATTGGCTCATCTTTATGTGTTGTGTATGTTATAAAGAATGACTGTACCTCCTGCTCTCTGCCCATATCTGAAGATATGAGTGACCACAGTAGTGATCTGTCCTTTCCCACTGACTGACCCTCACTTCCCTGGGAGGCAGCCCCTCTGTCCCCGGTAGTCTGTCACTCTCAGTTTAGTGCTTGGTCTCATCTTGTGCTTCCATTTCTGGGCTCTCTCTTAGGGAGATTTGATGCTACTTCTCCAGGTGTTCTGGGCTCACCCCTCACGTGACACTAGAATCCAGTGATCTTTAGACAGTGGTTTGTACTTTGGACATTAGCATGAGCCCAGTGCACTTCCTAGAACCAGGCACTCTGGGGTCCCTGTCCACCCTGAAGGAGAAACCCTGGGCCAGTGATGTGTTGTTCTGGTGATCCCAAGGTACACATAAATTTGAGAGCCAAATAGCTCAGTGGATTGAAGCACCTGTAAGCAGGTGCAGGGGCCGGGGACTCGATCCCTGGGCCTGCCATGCCACCCACCCCCAGGGCGCACTGACATGAGACTGAACGTGGTGGTGCAGGCTTGTAATCCCGGCTCTTGGGAGGCTGTAAACAGGTGGATCACTACGAGTCCAACCTAGTAATGAGACCCCGAACACCCTGTAGACCTTTCCCTAAAATACAGAAAAACAGAAGAAAGAAAAAAAATAAAGATTCCTAGGTGAGAATAAAAAAATAAAGATTCCTAGCATTCAGGGTCATGTCTACCCCAAGGCTATTGCCATTGGCAGCCTGAGTCCACTAGACTCTGTTCCTCCCAGTAATCTTCTGTGGGATAAGATGATCTTCAGAGATTTTCCTTCAAACCAGCAATATCTCAAAGCTTGCCCTAATCTAAGGCTGAAATTTTGCAGCAAGAGAATCTTTCAAGATGTCTCACTGAGCATCTTTAATGCCCCCAAATAATAACCTGTCTATTCTAAATTTCTTTAAATTTTTATTTATTTATTTACTTGGTACAGGCCCTCGCTATGCAGCTTGAGCTCATCGTGCTCTTCCTGTCTCGGCCTCCCCGGTGCTGGGGATTACCGGTGTGCACCACCACACCTGCTGCCAGGACCAATGGTGCCAGGGATCCAACTGGGGTCCTTGCGCTTGCCAGGCAGGTGCTTAGGCCACAGAGCTATCTCCACAGCCCAATTGTTCTAAATTTTTAAGAATTTCCCTTTTTTAATGTCTCGAAGCTTTAGGTCTTTTTGAACATGATAGGCATAGTCACTTTACAATCAATCTCTAGCCCACGGTCAGCACACGTGGTCGTTGTGGATCTGGTTCGCAGTGCTTTCCCTGACTTTTGCTTATTGTAGCTTATTCTTCATGGGGCCAGTATGGCCACTATGGAAACTAGTAGGGTGATTTAAAAAAAAAAAAACTAGAAATTCCATTCTACCCGGCCATCCCTCTCCTGGGTATATTCCTGACGAAATTAAAGACATCAGGCTGTCATGATTCATGTTTGCGACTGCACAGCTCCCAACAGCCGAGCTACCGTGAAACAGCCCAGATGCCCATCCACAGACAGACAGATGAAGAAGATGTGGAAGCTATAGGCAGGGGGATTTTGCTCAGCCACGAAGGAAAATGAAATCATGTCACTTGTAGGAAAACAAATGGAACTTCAGACCATAATGCTAAGTAGGACACCTCACAAACAAAAAGTTAAATACTGCATGATTCCTCTTCTAGGAGAAACCTGAAATATACATAAATGAATGGATATGATGAAGGCAAGATGACAGGATAGGAGAAGCTGGGAAGGGTGGAGTTAAAGGAGGGAGGATAAAAGGATTGAAAATGATCAAGAAGTGTTGTTGTTGTGTGCATTACCAATTCCCCCAAAACAAACAGCAGTACTCTGTATCATTAGCATAATAACTTTAAAGATTGGAAATTTTTAAATTATTAAAAATATGTATCAAATTAAAGAGCAAGCTGAGGACCCGTGAGATAGCTCAGCAGTCTAAAGCACCTGCTTAGGCGAGCTTAGGCACTCGCACAGGGATCAAGTTTCGATCCCCGGCACCACAGGCTGCACCAGCCCTGCCCCCAGGATGGGCTGAGTTGGTCACAAAAAAAATAAATAAATGAAGATGGGAATAATCCCCAGCCTGATGTGACCAGAGCACACTGTCTGTATGGACTGAAACATCACTCTGGGCCTTCCATATATGCATACAAATATGTCCGGACCAAAAATGTTTTTCAGTGTTTAAGGAGATGGGGAAAAATGGAGGCTCACAAAACCTGGGACCAGGCTCTCTGCAAATTGTGTCTGGCCATCAGAGGTCAGGCCAGGAATCCCAGAGACACTGTACCAGTAAATGCAAGAGCATCTCCACTGCAGGAAGCACCAGGCTGCCGGCAGGTTGCAGGATGACTTAGCACTTTGCAGTGATAATGTGCCATTTAAATGCTGAATAATAACAACATTATTATTGTGGCTGAATGCTTCATCTACCGTCTCCCTGCCAAATCACAGGCTTTTCTCTGTGTTGGTACTGAAGGAAATTTTTGATTGTTTTAATGAGGCTCTGCAAAGCACTCTTTTCTTTCCACACTTGGGCCCTGGCGGAAACACACATATCATTTTCTGACAGGAAGAAAGCATTGCTATCTCCACAAAAGCCCTGCTGGGGCTGCAGCTTGCCAGACCCCACACTTAGTGGCCTCCCAGTGTTTAGCCTACTGGAGCCACACAAGAAGGGGTGGTGGGGGTGGGGAGAAGTTGCTGATTACCACACTCCCCCACACTGCCTCAGCCCCCCCTGCACCTCTACTTTCTCCTTCAGCTCTTGCCTCATTCTCCCCATCCAACTTTGGCCTGAGGAAGCCGGCTGCTCCAGAGTTGGTTTCTAGCCCAGCATGCCTGTTAATCTTTGGCCTTTGCGGTTCCTCCTCACATCCCAGGACACGCGCTGGTGAGGTGCTGTTTGGTCATTCTTTTGTTTTTGGCAGAACCAGGAATTGAACTCAGGCCCTTGCGCTTGCCAGGGAAGCACTTATTTCACTGAGCCATCTCCCAGGCCCCGAGTTGCTGTTTGGAAAGCTCCCGGTGCCCCGTGCAGAGGATCGCAAGCCACCACACAGTGCTTCTCCTTGTACAGGGTGCGGGGTGGAGGCAGGCAAGCGGGAGAGAAAAGTTTAGCAGACCTACAGCTCCTGGCAGGCTCTGCGCAAAGATAAAACTAATCTGAGGAAGTTTTAGTTCAGCTTGTCTTCACTTCCTGATCCATGGACTTCTTTGAAAATAATAGCACCCAAAACACTGGTTCCCAAGCCTCCTATATCATGGTTTTCTAATTCTTTACTCAGAGCAAAATGCATCTGCTAATGATTCCAGAACATGTCGCCTGTAAGTGCACTCCCAGGTCCTACAAGGCCAGGCAGATGTGTTGGTGTGCCGTGGACACAGGCCTGGACCCGCAGTCCATGGAACCTACTGTTTGTGGCTTCCAAGGAGGGAGAGTTCCATGGAAGGCTCTGCAAACTGGGGTGTCAGGCTTCGTCTATTTTATAGGGGAAAAAGGCTCAGCCTCCATGTGTGTCCCGGTGGGGATGGGCTCAGTCTTCAGTGTGGCACTCCGCCAGAAGGCACTGGAAGCCATGGACAGTGTGTTTTTCAGGCTTAACCATTAACTCGGAGATCCCGTATCTGTGATGCCTGTGGCTTTTGCTCTCAGAATCATTCGAGAGTTAGCGACACCAGTCACTTCCCAACAAGGGAGAGCACCCAAGGAGGAGCCAGGGTATCAGGCAATGAAACATTCCTTAGCCTCAAAAAAGACTCGCATCCTGAGGCCTGCTCCCACTTAGAGCGCCGCTGGGAAGAGTTTTGCTGATGGGACGGAGCCAGTAGAGAAGGCCGTATCGGGTGTGACTCTACCTACACAGCAAGCTCAGCACAAGCAAGTTTGTGCAGACAAAAGCAGCCTCGCAGTTGCCAAGGGCCGGGGAGACGGAGGGTGGGGACAGCCTCCTGGCTGTGTGGGGGCCACGAGTTCTGTGAACATTCTCAACCCACTTACTTGTGCGTACTTCAGCTCAGTCCTGCCATCCAGGTGGGCTCTGTCTCAGTAAAGTTGTTGTTTTTAAAAAAAAAAGAATGAGGGTGGTGTTCTGATTTGTGTCTAGGTGTCCACCCAAAGCCTCATGTAGTCATTGGGATGGTTTCTAGAGTTTGTGGTTAATTCACAGTCCAATGCGGGGGTTATGGGTGTGAGTGCTACCCCAGGGTGGGTGATCTGCATGCAATATGAGGAAGGGAGAGAGGCTTGCTAGCTGCACAGCCACTGCTCCTCCCTTTGCTTTTTGCTGTTTTCCGCCACCATCAGCTGCTGCCCTCTGAGTATGGACTGAAACCTCAACTGTGAGCTAAATGAACCTTTCCTTCCTTCATTTTGAGTGTCCGGTATTTGTCCCAGCAACAAGAGAAGAGTAACCGAGACAGATGGGGTAGAGTGCACCTGTCACATCCCAGGGCTTCAGATCAGAGAATGAAAGTACTCATTGTATTCGTTCACTTTCTGGGTCTGTAATAAAACACCCGAGGCCGGCTAGCTTCATAAGAGAGGGGGCTTGTTCAGCACTCAGTTTGGGAAGCTGAACCTCCCTCCAGGAGGCACAGTGCTGGCCCTTGAGAAGATGCCCTGTCCTTCACTTCGAGGAGGGTGGCATGGAGGGCAGGGGAATGGGAGGAAGAGAGAGAGCAGCCCCTTCACTAGGCAGCCCGTGTCTCATGGGAAACAGCCGAGCCCCTCTTGGGGGTGCTTTCTGGCTGAAGGCCCCTGCAGCTCACACTGAGCAGGGCACTCAAGCCCAGGCCTGGGGCTGGTGTGGGAGACAGGGCCAGCCCAAGACTCTGCTGTCTGCCACGGGGAGGAGGCTGCAGTCACACACCAGGGCTCTGCCCCGTAGATCTCTCTGCCTGCCGAGTCTCTCTCCTGCTGGCACTTGGGCCAAACACTGTTTATTAGGGTTGGTAGAATCTGAGACATCCCAGGACCATGCCCCTGGCAGAATCCCATAGTCTCTGAGGCAGCCAGAAAACCTGCTTCCCAGCGAGCAGAGGAGAATCCTCTCTGCAGCCGGAGGCTTGGCGCAACCTGAATGCAGCTTATCAATTAGTGAGGAGAAATCACTCTCCTGGGACCTAGCATGCACAGAGCGTGTGGCCTGCGTGCCTTCCCTGTAATCAAGCGGCTTATGCCTTGGCAGGGAGGATTAACTGCAGCTGCTTTGTAATTTCCATTGTAAGATGTGCTGTCCATGAAACAGGATCCCCTCAGGTTGTGGCAGCCCCTATGTGCAGACAGCCCCACCCCTTCCCCTAGAGACACCAGAGGCCCCCAGGCGCCAGGTGCATTCATCCATTGACAATGGCTAGGAACATGGTACTATGGTCAGGAAAGGCATGAAGATAAAAGGGGATTTCTTTTTTTTTTTTTTTTTTTTTTTTTTGTATTTTAGAGAAGGGTCTACAGGGTGTCCAGGGTCTCACTACTACATTAGACTCATAGTGATCTGCCAGTTTACAGCCTCCCAAGAGCTGGGATTACAGGTGCATGCTACCATGCCCAGTTTTAATTGCCATTTCAGTGCTCCCCAGGGGCCGGGCTGGCATGATGGGCCCCGGGATCAAATCCTTGGCCCCTGTGCCTGCTTGCAGGTGCTTTAATCTGCTGAGCTATTTGACCAGCCCAGCATGAAGAAAAAAGGGACTTTTGGTTCTGTCTGAGGTTGAGGAGCACCTGGTGATGGAATTATTTTTTTTTCTTTTTAATATATTTGATACAGGGTATCCAGGGTCTCACTACATAGATCATACTTATAGTGATTCTCCTGTTTTCAGCCTCCCAAGTGCTAGGATTACAGGCACATGTCACCATGCCCAGTCTCAATCACTGTCTCAGCACGCCCCAGGGGAGGGGGCCAGCTCAGCATGCCAGGGATTGAACCCCAGCCACCATGCTCTGCCTGAGCAAGCACTTTAGTCCACTGAGCTATCTTGGCTGGCCCTGGTGATGAAATTCTCACTGCAGAGTCATGAGAGCACAGATTCACCTGGTGTGTCACACATCTACATGAGTGTGCATGTTGCATATATGTGTGCGTGCGTACATATGTCCTACTCTCTGGTTCCTGCAAAGCAAGATTCAATCCTGGTTCTCCATCCTCAAGACCTGTCCAACCCTAATCACCCCACAGACCCTGGGTCTGGACACTGCAGTCAGACCAAGCCTCCTCCGCCCTCTAAAGATTCATTTCCGCCAAAGTTCCGAGGGAGCACACGGCTCTCTGCCCGAAGCACCTGTGCTCAGGAATTCAGGGCAGGCCCTCGGGAACAGGAGTCCAGGAAGGAGGGAAATGGCATCCACAATCATGTGCTCTCTGGGGTGGGTGCAGATGACAGCCCAGAGTACCCACTGGGCAAAGGTGCTGGGCGCCTACCTGGTAGCTCTCAGCTGTTCTGGCTGAGGCTGTACCAGCCCTGCTCATGGTCAGGAGACCACGAGTCCAGCCCCCCTCTGCCTGTAGCTGCTGAATGAGCAACTGAGGAGCGTGTACCACTGGTCAGGATTGTGAGTGCCAGGACTTTGGCAATGGAAGAGCAGTGCAACCGTCTGGCCCCAAGCACGCTGTCCAGCCCAGGAAGGTGCCATCCATAGGGAGCCAGGGGACTGTGTGGTACAGTCCTGAGTCCCAGCGGGACACTGTTCCCAGGAGCTGTGTCTGAACACATCAGTGCACTAACTAGTTCTCCACGTACTAGTTGGTATCCATGTACTAGTTAGTGGTCTTGTCCCAAGGCCCAAGGTAGCACTGTCCTGGGAAGCAGTGTCTGACCATATCAGTGAACTAGTTAGTACCCAGAGCCCTAGTAAGTGTTCAGTGAGATAGTTAATGTTCACTAGTTAGCTCCTGAGGTACTAGTTAGCTCCCTGCGTACTGGTTGGCTGCCCATGCACAAGCTGGTGTTCAGTTGAACTCCAAAGGACCTTGTACACCACAAGGTCCTTCAGGGCACTGAGCCTCCTCACCACCCCAAAGCCAGCCGAACAGCAGGAGACATTCATGCCAAGGTCAGGTCTGCAGTGTCTTAGGCTTGCCTTGTCCCTGTCTCCACATGGCACAGAACCACCAATGTGGCTTGGGGGCTCAGCGTGTATTGACCTGCGCTGGCCTTGGGCTCCATGCCCATACCAGGGAGGTCCTGTGCCCCCCACCCCCCGAGCCACACAGCACCTTCTGAGCTGCGCTTCAAGCCACTTCTCTGGCTGAGTGTCTCTCCATCTTCACCTGGTGGTTTGCAGAGAACTGTTTCCTGTAGAAAATTTCAAGTGTACTTGAGACCAGGCCCACTGTGCAGGACATCCCGGTGCCCTCCCACCCTCTCTTCTCTCCCACCCTCTGGCTTCCCCCTCCTTCTCAGGTAGCTGAGGTTTACGGAAGTCCCAGGCATTGTGTTGTGTATTCCATTTGTAAATGCTCTCATGTAAATCTCTGAAAAGTGGGCAGCTTTGCTTTTTGCACATTTTATTTCATCTTAGTGTGAGATTTTCCAATTTTTTTATTATGCTAAATGGAAAGCAAAGCATAGTCTACACACATAAGGAAATATTACTTAAAAGAAGGCAATTCCTATGCAGGCTGCAACCTGAATGAATCTTGAGCTCACTGTGCTCGGTGAAGCAACCCAGTAGTCATACAAAGACACTTAGCTAAGTGAGCTACTTACAGAGCCACACGTGACACAGGCAGAGAGGGGGTTGCCACAGTGGAGGAGAGGGAAGGGGAAGCTATTGCTTTTAGGGGACATTTGAAATACCTAAATATTTTAACTGCTGTATTAGCTTTTCCATCCCTGAGCTGTGACACCCACAGCTTAGAAGAGGACAGGTTACCCTGCTCACAGACTCAGTCTGTGGCCACAGCAGGAACATCATGGAGAAAGGGCATGGAGGAGCAGAGCTGTTTAGCTCATGGAGGCCAGGACCAGAAAGCAGAGCAGGGAAGCAGCACCAGAGAGGAAGGGGTCAGGGAGCAAATAGACCTAGACCCTGGGGCCAGGCCCATTCAAAAGTGGACCCTTCCTATCCCCAGGGCAGGTCCAAAAGCCAGTCTGGTTGCCCCTCCCACCCAACTGCCACGACTACGATGAATAACGCTGGTGTGAAGATGGCTGTCCAAATGTGTCTTCAAGACCTTTTTCTCAGTGTCTTTAAAAGATGGTTCATTTGCTAGTTCCATTTTTAAAACAGGGAACTGTGATAAGCGTCCGTGCTGTCTTCCCCAGAGGCTGCACCATGCTGCCTGCATCAACAGCACACACAAGCCCTGCTTTTTCTTTTCTTTTCATTTCTTTTTTTCAGAGCCAGGGATTGAACTCAGGCCCTTGCACTTGCCAGGGAAGCGCTTATTCCACTGAGCCATTTCCCTGGCCCCAAGCCCTGTTTTTCTATGTCTTCGCCAACACTGGTACAGGTTGTTTCCTGACAGCGCCCATCTTAACCCGGGTGCAGTAGTATCTCACTGGAGTTTTGGTTAGCAGCCCTCTAAAGATCAGTCACGTTGAGTACGTCCCATCAAATAGCTTCTTGGGCCATCTGAGATGCATCTGTTCAAATCCTTTGCCCACTTTAGCACAGGATTGTTTATGGTTTTTTATTTTATTATCTTATTTTATTTTTATTTTGTATTTTAGAGAAGGATCTACAGGTGGTCAGGGTCTCACTACTAGACAGGACTCATAGTGATCCACCTGTTACAGACCCCCAAGAGCTGGGATGACAGGCATGAACCACTACACCCAGTCTCTATCACCATCTCAGCACACCCTGGGGACAGGGCCAACAGGGCAGGCCCGGGGATTGAACCCCTGACCCCCTGTGCCTGCTTGCTGGTGCTTTAATCTGCTGCAAGATTATTAATGTTGCTGTTGAGATTTAGAGATTCTATATACGTCCTCAATATGAGCCCTTTCTCAGATATATGATTTCACGTATTTTTCTATGGATGGCCACTTTACTGGCTAATGTAGCCTCTCTTTAACATTTTGCTCTATTGTCTTTTGAAGTACAAAACTGTACACACTTCCACGTAGTCCACTAGTCGTTATCTTCTGTTGCTACTTACACCTTTGGTATCCCTAAGAAGTCGCCGAAACATTCATTATCATGAAGCTCTTGCACTCTGTTTTTCTTTCAGAGCTTTAGGGTTCTAGGTGCTTCATTTAGATATTTAATCCATTTTACGGTTTTCCCATGCCGGGTTACTGGGGTCCAACTTCACTTGTCTTTAACCATAGAGTCTCCCAGAAGTTTGTGGAAAGGCTGTCCTTTCTCTCCCAACTGACTTTAGCAGCCTTGTCCAAAGTTACTGGCCATGTGCACAGGTGTCTGTCCCCCAGGGGCTCTCTGTCCCAAGTCACACTTGTCTGTCTCTGTACCACCCTACCCTGTTTTGATTAATGTAGTTTTTACATGAGCTTGAAATCATGAAGCATAAGTCCTTCCACTTTGTTCTTCTTCTTCAAGGTTGATATTCCCTGTGAGGACCAACCTCAGTTCTATTTCTGCAAAGCACCTGGCTAAGATTTGGGCAAGGATTCCAACTCTGTAGAGTGTTTTGGGCGTTACTGTTGTCTTAACAATATTGAGGCTCCCAAACATGAACATTGGACCTTTTTTCATTTATTTTACCTTTAATTTCTTTTAGCAATGCACTGTTGCTTTCACTGTACAAATCTTTCACCTCCCTGGTTAATTATTCCCTAAGTATTATATTCTTGTTAATACTATTGTAAATGAAGTTGTTTTTGTAATCTTCTTTTCAGATTGTTCACTGGTGTGTAGAAATGAAAGTGATTTTGCTTATTAACTCGATGTCCTACTTTGTTAAATTCCCTTGTTCTCATGGTTTTTTATATGTAAATAATTGAGGTTTTCAATATTTTATCTGTGCGGCCAGGGAGATAGCTCAGTAGAATAAGCACCTGCCTGGCAGGCGCAGAGTCTTGAGTTCAATCCCCAGTACCACCAAAAATAAAAGCATCTGTGAACAGAGATAAAGTCACCTCTTCCCTTCTGAATTGTTTGTGATTTTTTTTTCTTGCCTAACTCCTCCACATGGGCCACCCTGAGCAAAGGTAGGTAGGAGAAACAGAGACAGGGATCTGAGTCCTGGTTCTATAAGACAATTTTTCAAGATTCTCTATCGTGGACCAAGAATGTACCAAACTAGCACTCACCACTGAGTCCTTAGTTCCAGGTGCTGAATTCTGTCCAGAGCTTTTCTGCATCACTTGTTCTACTAACTGACAGATTCATGATTGGTTTTCATAGGGTGAATCATCCTTGCATCCTGGGCATAAACCTGCTCAGTCTTGGTGCACGGTCCCTTCCATCTGTCACTATACTGTTTGCTGGAACTGTACAGAGGACCTTGAACAAGGTGTGTAAGGATTACTGGCCTCTGGTTTTCTTTCCCTGAGGTATTCTTGTCCAGCTTTGGCATCAGAGCAATCCTAGCTTCACAGGGTAAGTCAGGAAGGGTTCCTCTACTCAGTTTCACTTACCAAGTTTGAGAAGACCAGCGTTAGTTCTTGAGTGCTGGTAGAATTCACGAAGAAGCCAGGTTGAGAAAAAGTCTAGTCCCACAGGATCCCTTGACTCTGGGTCCAAGCAGCAATAAACACAGAGCTGCGGGGACTTCCAAGTGCTTCCTGTTTTATGGTTTCATCCTCAGAATGCCCTGCCATGACCCTAAGATGCTCATTAGGAAAACTGGGGCTCAACCCCAGACTCCTGGCTCTTGGTGTGGGCTCTTGACATCACAGCAGTCTTGAAGGAAGGAGAGCGTGTTCACACAGTATGAAATGAGGACTGAGGACGTCACAGGCTGCTCTTCCCATCAGATTCCTTCTCCTTGCTGTTCACCAAGGCACGTGTGTGTGTGTGTGTGTGTGTGTGTGTGTGTGTGTGTGTGTGTGTGTGTGGCTGGCCGGCTTGCCAGGGTCTCAGCACCAAGACTGAAAAAGAGACAGAAGCCAGGGGAGGAGAAGCTGTAAGTCTGAGGTGCAGCCTCTGGGATCTCCACACCATTTCCCCCTCCTGCAGGTACCTGTAAATAGCTGGTGGCACCCTACAGCCACCAGGATCAGACTCAAGGCTCACTAGGAGGAGCCTGTGGGTTTGACTGTCCACAGAGCCCAGAAAGCCACCTAGAAAAGCAGCTCTGGAGGTAGCAGAGAGCTCAAAAAGATGTGAGGAAAAATTACAAGACAAATCAAAGCATCTACTTACTAGCAGGGGCAGTGAAGAGCAGTTTGGGGATTCTGAGGAGACTGTGGAGTGAAGCCATGGTTCATCCCAGATGCTACGTCTGTGGCTGCTCCCGTGGGTGAATCTGAGGGGACAGATTGAATCCAGGGACAGGCTCTAAGCAGCAGGAGCGGGTGGATGCATGGAAGGATGTGCAGGGAGAACTACAATCAGAGATAGCCACTGTCAGGAGACAGTAAGGCTGCTGCAGTGGCGGACTGCAACCCTGGCCACTCAGACTTCATTTATGGTACCCAAAGCTGGAAAATTTTCCTTCAATAAGAAAAATATCTTATCTCAGAATAGCCAAAACATGTTTATACACATACAAATGCACTAAAATCAAGTCCTCTTCTTCAGTAACCAAGATGCACTGATAAAAATAAACACATAATTTCTGTTCATATAGGGATTGGTTGATTTATAGGGTGAGCACTCCTCATGCAAAATGCTTGAGACCAGAAGTATGTCAGATTTCCAATGGGGAGAGGGGTTGGAATATTAATGCGAGTGCCATGAGGCTTCCCAGGGACTGGCCCCCCAGCAGGAGCACAGTCTGTCCACGGTCGCCATGCACCTGGCACACTCTGCCACATTCCTGGCATGCCTGAGTCTCAACCATGGAGGACAGCAGGTCGCGGTGAGCACCAAGTCATGACTCTGGATGTCTCAGGCTTCAGAGCACTTTGGGTTCAGGATACTGAAGCTCCATTGATCAGAACACTTAGCCAGCGAGAAGTAACCAGCCGTAGAGCCAAGCAGCTGGCCCAGGGGGCCAACACCTGCTCTGTCTACTGCAGGAAAGTGCCGCTCAAGATTTTAAGGCAGACTAAGCTACAGTGATCCTGTGAAAATGCAGATTCTCAGCCAGAAGGTCACAAGTTCAAGCCCAGATTGAGCAATTTAACAACTTTGGGAGACCCTGACTGAAAATAAAAAGTGGAAAGGGGCTGGAGGTGTAGCTCAATGCAAAGGCCCTGAGTTCAATCCCCAGACCCCTTGCTACCCTGATGCAGATTCTAGTCCTGGAGTTCTGGTTCCTCAGGATTGTGTTTCTTACCCAAAGCAGAGGTCAAGCCCAGGGTCTCATGGGCAAGCCCAGGGTCTCATGGGCAAGCCCAGGGTCTCATGGTCAAGCCCAGGGTCTCATGGTCAAGCCCAGGGTCTCCTCATGCCAGGCATCTGCTCTGCCACAGAGATGAATCCCATCAACCGATCCAGGAGATGTTGAGCAGCTCCATTGCTGCAGCTGTATGAGCCAAACTGCAGATAGCACAGAGGAGACTGAGATGTGCCAGCCCCCAAAACCCTTGTGCTGGGTTCAACTTCAGGGACACGAACTGCTTAGGACATTCACAGCTAAGCAGGAGGCCTCTCATCATTAACACTGGACACGTTCTACTTCAGCACAGGTTCATCACTGTCTCCTTCCTGCTCAGTGAAGAAGAGGGCAGCAGGGATGCAGAGTGTATGGTCTCAAGGTGCTCTGGTGGCAGGAGGATGCTGGCCTTCAGACCTGTCACACTGGCCAAGAAGGTGTCACAGGCATTGTGAGAGGAAGCTAGAGATGGGGGCGGGGAGCCACCAGCAGATGGTTCTATCTGACTGGGCAAGAGCTTGACTGGGAAGTGGGATTTAAATAAATCCAGTTATACTGCCCTGCCAGAGACCTGCAGCTCCAGTGGTGGGAGGAGCTCGGGGCAAGGTGCAGGGCCAGCTCAAGCTCATCTCAGACTTACGGTGCAGCCCGTGCAGCCCGCTCACATGCAGCACACCCCGGTCACACACACACTGGGAGGCACCCACCCAGAGGGCCCGGCGTTGGCTTCTCTGAAGGAGGACTGCATCGTGCAGAAGGAGGCTCTGCACCGAGACGGATCACTAGCACATCATGCATGGTGTGTGCAGACGCCCACGGGAGCTTTGTGCGAGTAACGTCTGCCTCCAGAGCCAGCACTTCAAAGCCAAGACCGCAGAGAAGACACTGTGCTTCTGACCTCTCTAGATCATACAGTGTCACAGTAATCCCTACTCACATTCCCTGGCTCGGAGCATACCTGCAGTCTGAACTAGGTACCTAAAAATGCCCTCAAAGCATTTCTCTGAGAGTCTCCAAGCCCTTTTCTCCACCTCTCTCCTTTAGTCTTCTGGCAACTTTACTGTTTCTCCCACCACCTACGCAGTTATCACTAATAAAATACTTATATCTTGTAAAAAGCCACAGCTCCAAAAGTGCTGGAGACGAAATATTTTCATACATAATAGTTATTGACGTGCACACAGAGCAAGCCTGAGGAAAGCCTTTCCTTACCAGTGTTGCAATCTTAAACTTTGGAATTCTTCATAAATTAAGAATATCAGGCAGGGAATGTTCTGGTGCAGCTCTGGCTGTACAGTGGACACTGGGCTCACTCTGATGGGCACACCGAACCTCTCAGTCCATACCCGCCTGTGTCTCCCCAGGGTGGGGGTGGGATGGGGTAGGGGTCTCCCCCACGTCCTGCAATAAGGTGTGGGTCTCTTTTCACTCCTAAGTCTGTGCAGAACATTGTGTTGAATGCCTTCTTCTTGCAGTATTGAACCACACACACCCTGGAACAGCCAGGCCCATTGCAGACCTGGGACTAAGCTCTGCCAGGGGGTGGGCACCAGCGTGGCCCTGGGTTTCAGGGTGTCTGTGAGCACTTGGGTGTTTCCTTCACGTGGAAGGAGGCTTTGCAGAGATGTTGGCCATCAGAATCTGGATGATGCCCTGATGGAGCTGTTTGAAAATCCAGGGAGGGCTGGGGAGATGGCTCAGAAAAATAAGCGCTTCAATGGCAAGCGCAATGGCCTGAGTTCAATCCCTGGTTCAGGAAAAAAAGAAAAGAAAAGAAAATCCAGGGAGCTGGAAGGGCTGTGGGTTTCCGATTCCTATGGCCTGCATGCCTGCCAGGGACATGAGTACCAGACACAGCAGGGGTTGGGTGCTGAGCTCAGTTCTGAGCATGGTTCTCAACTGCTGTCTGCTTCCTGCTCCCCAGGAGAAATGGGTTCTTCGAGGCAAGTGTGACCTAAGCAGCCGGACGCCCGGCGAGGAGACCAGCACCATGGACAGCCTCGCCGGGCCAAAGAGCGAGCTGGTGCGCAGCAAGGCCCTGGACACCGGCCCGAGGAACGGCCTGATCAACACCAGAAGCTTCACCGCCGAGGGCAGGGATGGCCTGGTGTCCGTGTACCCAGCACCCCAGTACCAGAGTCGCCAGAGCACGGACAGTGTCGGGAAGGAGGCTGCGCAGCAGCTGCTGGACCCCAACGCCCTGCAGCAGTCGGTGGAGACTCGTTACCGGCCCAACCTCATCCTCTACTCCGAGGGCATGCTGCGCTCGTGGGGCGACGGCGTGGCCACCGACTGCTGCGAGACCACCTTCATCGAGGACCGGTCACCCACCAAAGACAGCCTGGAGTATGCCGACGGGAAGTTCCTGGACCTCTCAGCGGAGGACATCAAGATCCACACGCTGTCCTACGACGTGGAGGAAGAGGAGGAGCTCCAGGAGCTGGAGGTCAGCTGGCGCACGGGCTGCGTGGTGGGTGTGGGGACTCTGGGGGCGTGGTTTTATCTCGTGGGGTTCCCTAACTTAGCATTCCTGAGTTGCTACAGTGAGAGCAGAGAGTACTCATACCGCTAATGCCTACAGGACAAAAGCACACCCGTGGAGGGGAAAGTCAGGCTGAACGACGAGAGGAGCAATCTCTCCGTGGACCAGGCAGTGAGGGACACAGAAATGCATGGGTCGGGCTCTGGTTACACAATATGCGCCTCTGCAGAGGTGTTCCAGGGCATCGTGGAGGCAGCCCCCAACCCGAGACACCTCGCTGCTGCTGGATGTTCGGCTGGTGTTCTCCTGGGCTCTGCAGCAGGGAGGGTCTGTGCTTTGGTCAGTTTATGAGAAGCAAGACTTAGGGGCCGGGGAGATGGCTCACTGGAATAAGCGCTTCCCTGGCGAGCACAAGGGCCTGAGTTCAATCCCTAGTTCTGCCAGAGAGAGAGAGAGAGAGAGAGAGAGAGAGAGAGAGAGAGAGAGAGAGAGAGAGAGAGAAGCAAGCCTCGGCCCTGAAGTGGTCTGGGACGCATATGGCTGCAAGGGAGGGCTTTGCTTTTGGTTCAAGTGGCCAGGGGTGTCTTGGAGGCAGAAGGAGAGGTCTGGGTAAGGACACTGCAGGGACAGAGAGAACACTCTGAGACCAAGTGGGAGACACCGGCCTTCCAGAGACAGGATGGAAGGGATGTGCCCTCCTATGCTCTGGCTGAGAGAAAGGAGAGAGCCATGCTGCCCCTACCAGCCAACGTCAGTGGCTGGAGTTTCAAGGACACAAGGAATTGAGATGGCACGAGCAGTGACATGGGCAAGAGTGTTCTGGAAGAGACTTTCCTAAGCCACCATCTGTGAGGGTGGCCTAGCCTGGGGCTCTACGGGATCCAAGTGAACGGAGGAAGCCCAAGGTAAGGCAGGGCAGAGCTCACACAAGAGGGCCAGGCTGGGCAGGAAACCAAAGCCACCACCAGGGAGTGAGGGATGACCAGACCTGGAGGCCACAGGAGGACAGCACAGCCAAGGGGCCTCCAGCCAGGTGGGTGGGATGCAGTGGGACACCTGTGTCTGAGCCACAGAGGTGCCTAGGGCCCAGCTTGTCGGGCAGCACAATGAGTCAGCAGAGAAGGGACGCAGCTCAAGCCAGAGCCTAGGAATCCTGGGAGGGCTCTGGCTCTGGCCCAGGACTGCAGCAGTGACCCCATGGCCCAAGGTGACAGCAGAGCCCTTTGCTACCTAGCCTGAGAGCAGCGGGACCAGGCAAAGGAAGAGGGCTGCCACCCAGACAGCGTCCCAGGAGACCACAGGGGAGGAAATCCGAAGGCCCTGCAGTGCCCCACCCTGCGAGGAGCTTAGGGTGCTGGCAGAGGACTTAGAGGTCCTGTAGTGGTGAATGAGATCTTCTAAGAATTGCATGAAATGAAAGAGAGGTACTTTCTCAGAAACGTTCTCACAGGTAGCTATGCTGCTTCTTATGTAACTTCTCAGCTCATAAAAAAAAAGCAGTAGTGACTCAGAGAAATGTCACCCTATGAACAGAAACTGACCAGCCCCATTTCCTGTCCTGCGGAGTGATAAAAGGACAGGTATCTCACAGCAGGCCACCCAGACGACCAGGGGACTCAGGTCAACAACCTGTGCTGGACCCAGCGGCAGTGACAATAACTGGGTATGTCTCCTGCTCATCGAGGAGCCACACCAACAGGCCAGGGCAGGGGTCCTCAGGGCAGCAAGGAAGGGTGAGGCTTTCTCTCCATGGCTCTCCAGGTCTTGCCAGGTCACACGTGTTGCGGTCTCTTGTCCTAAGCAACCACACTCAAAGCCTGAGTCCCTGTGAGCAGGGCTGGCAGCGCCACTGACAACCCTCCCTGCCCCGGGCACTCACCAGGGCCGACTCAGGACCAGCAATGCTGACACTAGAAGGCACAGTATTTCCTGCAGCCTGCCCACGTCCTCCTGACACTTTGGACTGTCCCTAGATGAGTTGTGAAACCTGACAGACTGTGAGTTCTGTATAAACAGTTACGCTGCTTAGGAAATGACATGGACAAAGTACTGTACAGACTCCGGGTTCTCGCTAATGCGTTCCATCCACGGCTAGCTGAACATGCAGATGGGGACACACAAGACAGGGACACAGTGGCCTGCAGGGGAAATGGCCCCAGCCTGGTGCCAGAGCCACATCGGAGAGAGGAAGCCAGCAGCTGCTCACGGACCGAATGACAGCAGCCACTGCAGCTGTGCTGGAAAAGGAGAGGTGCAGAAACTTCGCTCTAGAGCTCTCTCCAAAGGGAGCACTACTCCAGGGAGGCAGGAAGTGGGACTGTAAGGTCTTTGGAATTTCTGGAGCTTTGTTTGGTCAACAGAAGATCCATACAGTTGACATCTTGAGTGCAGTTTTCCAAATCCTGGTGAAGACTCAGCTAAGAGCTGAGTGGCCTGGCTGCCTCGAACTCCTCCTCACTCTGCCCCATCTACGCCCCCCACTGTCATCAGCTTCCCCCATGTCCGGGTGGCCAGACCTTGACAAGCTCCCTGTCTTTCTGCACGCACTGGCTCATACCTGGCGCCACACAGGAGACATCTAGACACCAGAAACTTGCTCGCCAAACCACACTATCTGGTGCCAGTGGCTCCTCCTTTTGCCTTTGTGGTTGTGGCAGGTTCCTTCAGCAGCTGTTTTCCAGGGTCCAGGATGGTCCCTGTGACACAGTGGGCCCTTGGGGTCCCTCCTGTTCTGCCTGGGGACAGATGTGCTGATAAGAGCAGAGCTGGTTGTGGCTTCCTGTGAGATGAGGAGGTCCCACTGTGCCTTCTGCCACCTCATCCTCACAATCCCAGGGACAGTGACCACTGTCCTTGTCCCACACATGGAGAGGATTATTTGGGGTGCTTCCATGGCCACACAGCCTTGTGTGACATCCCGCCATGCTCAAATAGACCCGTTCACTCAGGCTCGATCCCTAAGGATGGTGCTGTTCTTCCTACCTTAGGGAAACCCCCATCACAGTGAACTCCTGTGTCAGCGATGTGCCCGAGTCTCCTAATGTCCAACACACAGCAGCCCCTTTGCCCGCCTGAGGACCCCCATCAGTCACTAGAGTTCCAAAACCTTCAAGGGTCTCCTCAGTAAATACCTGAGGGCTTCAGGCTCATGGTGGTGTGGCCCTCACCCTGTGTCTCTCAGAAGCATGAAGAGACTGAACAAGGATTTGAAGAAAACCTTAAAAGTCTGAAAACAAAACAGCTGATGCAGAGAAAACAGAAATATTTCAGAAATAATGGATAGCATTTTAAGAGTAATCTCTCAGGGGCTGCCTGGGGTGGGGACTAGTTGGGGTTTTGTTTCATTTTTTTTTTTTTTTTTTGCTTGGCTCACAGCACTGGCAGAACCCCGAGCAATGTGCAGCAGGCCAGGTGGAAGCCAGCCACTCCTGCCTCCTCTAGGTCATTCTCTCTGGCCCTGGAGGGAGTGCTCACTGTCCCAGCCTTTGTGCCTGAGACTGTGGTTTGTCAGGGAGGGATGATCTTTCTCAGCATTACAAATTTCCCATTCTCACTACTTTTTTGAGCAGTTCATTTTTTAAATCAAAAGTCCATGTTTAGATGGACAAGTGTTTTTCTCCGTTCTGATACTGGGGTGAATATATTGCTATCTGGGGGGTTGTGCAATGCAAGGGGACCATCCCTGCAACACTCTTGCCACACCGAGGGACAGGCCGTGAATGCCGAGAGCAAGACCTGCATTCGTTTCTCGGCCCTGCACAGACCCTGTCTCTTGATCCGCTTCTGTGTCACCATGATGGGTGGAAGCTTGGTAGAGAAACTTTCAGGGAGCTAGACTCTTCCTGCCATGAGACTGTAATTGTTTTAATGAAACATGGCTTTTTGATATTGACATGAGCTCAGAGCTGCCTGCCCTTTAACGTGGTCACTGTGGCAGATGTAGTTTGAAGGGCAGTGAAGAAGGCCCGTAACTTTGATGGCTCACTTTTATACTCCGTTTTGTAGAAACACTCAAAGAATTTGTATTGAGCAAAGCCAGGAGCTGAGGTGCAGCTCAGTGGTAGAGGCCGTGCTGAGGTTTCATCCCCAGCACTGCAGAAAGCAAAAGAAACCCAGGACAGCTAAGCAGAATCCTTTGGGTCCTTCTTTTTCTTTTTAATTTATTTATTTGTATTTTAACTTGAAAAGTGAAAAATAGAAGCAAAAACAAAGAGCACAAATGACATAAACAGGGTAACATACAATGATACATATGTTACAGATTTTCACAACATGGATGGCTAAATATATATATATATATAATATATATATAATATATATATATATATATATATATATATAATACATATTAAATAAGACAATCCAACACAGATCAGCTGTCCACAATAGAAGCAGGTTATCCACAGAATTTGTTGACTTGAGCCATTCACAGCTCATTATATTAATATAACTATTTCATATACCTCCATTTCTCCATTTTTATACTTTTGTGCTGGATGGCTAAGACCGAGTTAAAGCAAAACCTATTTAACAAGAAATGTAACTTTTGTATCAGATAGGGACAGTCAGGTACCCTCAGGATTTATCCTGTAACCCTGTACCACTCTTTGTAGATCCCTTGTCAGTGTCAGCCTTGCGGATGAGTCACAGCCATTGCTTCTTCGGGTCCTTCTTGCATGGATTTTCTTCAGCAGCTGATTAAGACACCTCCAGACAGCCCATTCATATCCTTCTACGCTTTGTCAACTCTCGAACATGTGTATAAAACTCCAGTATCTCCTCGATGATTAGCTGAAGACTTTGGGAATACCCATCAGTTCAACCCACAGCTCTCTTGGGTCTGTTGGTGAAAACGTTCACCCCTATGTGTCATATCTAAAATCAAAACAGAAAACAGTGGGTAAGCAGGAAACATGTACTTCCTGGATTAGAGTCATGGTGCAGAGGGCGTGTCACGTCGCAGGGCTGAAGAGCACTGTCCACGCTATAACCCAGCTCAGATACTTGGTGACCAGGCTCCTGAGACAGTGACAGGTGCAGCACTAGACCCCAAGGTGAACCCAACTTTCATTTTAGTCAATATTTTCCTGTTTGTTCTCTAGCAACTCATTTCAAAGGGTCTCTTACCAACATGGGGGATCCACATCAGACAAAGGGATGGTTAATATAGTTTGGTGCATATTGTTAGCTCTCGTGTACCGGAAGAAATAGTAGCAGGTGCTAGGTTAACAGGTGCTAGGTCACGCAGTAAGGACTAGGTCAGGAGGTGCTAGGTCATTAGGTGCTAAGTCCAGAGGTGCTAGGTCACCCAGTCGGTACTTGATCATGCAATAACAGCTAAGCCAGTAGTTGCTAGATCAGTAGAGGCTAGGTGTGAGGTCAGTAGATATTAGCTCACATCGCATGTACTAGGGCCCACCGTAGATACTAGATGACTTAGTAGGTACTGTGTCAGGAGGTGCTAGGTCATGCAGATCTAGTACCCACTGTGCTGGGATTTGAAAAGTTAGATTTCCTAACTAATCAGCAGAGGCTTTGTGTTGGAGGAGCTGTGCCAGTTACATGCATCGAGCCCAAGGGGGACTGTGCCCCACATCAGTGCAAAGGGCACACAGGAGCACTATGCACCTGGCTGGTGCTTTCACTCGCCTGGAGGAAACAGAGCTAGAAGTGGCTGAGTGGTCCTGTTGGGGGCATCTTTAGAGACAAGTCCTCCTGCAGTGAGCAGCAGACGCCCGTGCAGGCTCTGTCCTGAACGCTGTGCTGCTGGATCCCTGCAGAAGGACACCTCTTCTCAGAGCCCGAGAATGGCCCCTTTCCCATGTGCCAATCCCCGGGAGGCACCAGACTGTGACAGGAAAGTGGCCTCTATCCAGTTTAAAGCCTTTGGTCAAGACAGAGGTGCGTAGTGGGCAGGAAAACATTCAGCATCCTGAGATGCGTTCAAGCTTTGTGCAAACATACGTAAGAGCAAGGCACTGGCCAGCAAGGAAAGGTGGGATGTCACCTTGGGGTTGGAGGACTATAGGCCACAGAAAAAAATGAGTGTGGAAAGCCAAGCACAGTGGTCAGAGAGGAAGAGCCTGTGCAGAAACAGCGCCCTGCTCTGCACTCGGAGCCTTACTTGCCACGTTGCCACCAAGGTCTGGGTGCACTGTGCAGATTTAAGGATTCCAGGGTGACAGTGGTCCTCGGGGAGAGTCAGAAGCAGGTGAGAGGCCACTTGCAACTGAAAGACAGAGGCACAAGGCTAGCAGGGCCACTGCTTAGGGCACAGCTGCATTTTGCTGCAGGAAACTCCCTGGAGAGGGAAATGTGCTCGGGCAGCCCCTGCTCTGCTGCACCACATGCCCCCTGTCGATAAGGAAAGCTGGAGCCATCTCCTGTGCAGCCAGGTCCCCTGGTGCAGTGCATGAGCAGGGACAGCTCCAGGGCAGGGAATCCAGGTGTCTCTTCCGTGGGGCTACCAACCCCTGCATGGAGATTCCTCCCCAGCAGTAGGACTCCTGTCAGGGAGGCAGCTCTGTGGTCTGAAGAAGCCGAAGGAGCTGCTGCCCATCACAGGAACCAAGCCACTGGTGCCTCTGATCACGACTGGAAAGAGCAGACGAGATGCTGGGAACAAAGTTACAGAGATTTGGATGTCTTTATCCCTGTGCTGGGCTTGGTTTCCAGGGTGGTGGTGTTGGATGCAATGGGGCTTCAGGGGGTCCTCCCTTCATGGGGGGTGTGACTGCCTCCAGGAGAGGTTCAGACAGGCTCAAGGGTCTGTGAGTCCTCCACCCTTCCTGCGCTCAGCTTCCTAATCCTGATTGCCCTTCTCGTGACCTTGCCTTCATACGCATGGCCACCATGCATGGCCACCACGTCCATGTGAGGTGACGGAACCAGGGCTGTGCTGCTCGGACTCAGCCTCCAAACTGTGAACCAAGCAGTCCTGTTTTACTTCATAGTGTCCAGCCTGGGAGACTTTGTTATAGCACTGGAGACAGATGGCTAAGAAGTAACGAATGCCTGCATTTTCCTGCACACAGCTGTGCTACCGCAGGCCAGGGCAGACACAGCCACATGGGGGTGACCCAAGCTGAGGAAGGAGGCAGCAGTGGTTTCC
Organism: Ctenomys sociabilis; assembly: GCA_004027165.1. NCBI lineage: Eukaryota > Metazoa > Chordata > Mammalia > Rodentia > Ctenomyidae > Ctenomys > Ctenomys sociabilis. Next base: position 24,860 of record PVKA01003095.1, on the reverse strand, counting down.
TGTTGCCGTCTTTGAGGCGCCATGTCTCTGAAAGAATCCTGGGTCAGCCACCTTGCACTACGGAGGACCCCGGTGCTGCTGTACGGAACCCAGGCATCCCTATATGCAAGAGACAGATGCTGCTCGTGCTGACCACATTCCCCGCCCGTGACTCCAGTCCCACCACACAGAGTCCCATGGGGGCCGAAGAGGCAAGGGGAAAACAACTCCGGTGTCTGAGGCGGAAAGATCTCCAGCTCCGGGGCATTGCCATCCCCCCGTGACAGTGACAAGGAGCCTCCGGCCACTTCATTTTCTCTGCATGTCAGGATGGAAGATGGGACCATGTGTCAAGACCCTGAGTCTGGAAGCCCCTTGGTGAGCCCCAGGCAGAGCTCACCGGGATGGGGGCTCCTCACCAACAGACTCACCCCTGGGCAGGGACAGGTCAAACGTGGATTGCAGGCCCCAAGCTTCTCCTACCCACCATAGTGACCAACCTGTACCTTAAGGTCGCCTTGACCCAAGCCACCTGATATGAAAGCCCAAACCCCCAGCTTCCTCCTAAAATCGAGTTTTGTAAATTTTATTCCAGAAGAGGACATGATGATTAACAGTGAGCTCCTGTCGGTGGGTGTTAACCTGCTGCTCACCTTACAGAGCAGAGCCGAACGTGTGCAGGTAGACAGGCAGCTGAATGGTGGGTTTCTGTGCAGCCGAGTCCCAGAAGACACGTGGATGGAAGCGTCTAAGTGGTGGGTGTGTGAACATTCGAGGAAATCTCTAAGCTCAAATGTAAGAGGTAAAACAGTGCAATTTATTTTTGGTACTGAGAATCGAACTCAGGACCTTGCGCTTGCCAGGCAGGCACTGTGCCACCGAGCCATATCCCCAGCAAGAGTGTGATTTAGAACTTGGCAGAAGACGGAATAGACACTTAGTCAGAGACCAAATGTGGATGGCCAGGGCTCGAACACATGGATGTCATGCCTGCAGCCACGGGGAGCACAGACTGAACCATGATCAGACCTGGCCCCTCTCTGGGAGCACCTACAGCAGGCGAGGGCGCAAAGCAGGGAGATCCCACACACGTGGCGGAAGGAGCGCCACTTTGGAAAACAGCTTGTCACTTTCTTACCAAGTTAAATAAACACCCTTGTGCCAACCCTCCCACACCTGGGTATTTAAGGAAACAAACCTTATGTTCACAGAAAACCTGTACAGATACATCGGTAGCATTTGTTTCTAATCATGCAAAACTGGAAAAACCCATACAGCCTCCAAGGGGGAGTGGAGAAGCACGCTGCAGGGCTTCCTTGCCATGGGATATTACTTGGGAAGGAAAAGGGAATGAACTACAGAGGCCCCCCCGTACATCTATGTACCTCAGGAGGCTATGCTGTGTGGCAAGGCCAAGCCCAGGACCCCATCACTGTGACCTTCTCGAAGGACAGCACAAAGCACAGAGGATAGGGACAGGTGGGTGGTGTGGGAAGGTGTGGGCAGCAGAGGGGCATGGGCAGGTGGCGTCTTCCAGGGCTGAGCGGATGCACGCACCACAGCACCCTTCCCCCGGTACCAAGCCCGAGAGCGAGCCAGTGCCACCCACAGCTAGGCCAGAAGAGTGGAGAAGCCCCACTCCTGCCTGGTTTTGGCGGTGACACTGGGGTTATGTAAGATAAGCGGAGGGCTGTGGGACTCGGTGCTATCTTTAAATCTCTGCAGGAACTCTGTTCTATTTTTGAAACTTTTATGTGAGTCTAAAATTATTTCAGAGTATATATGCACATAGAAGTTATTTCAAGGTGTGTATATGTTACTTATGCTTGGGAATAACTTATGCATCTATACACCCACCAAACACACACATATATAAGGTCACTGTTAATGAATTTTAATATTCTTCCTGTACTCTAGACTGTAACTAAAACATACAATTTAAACATGTGCTTTTCATTTAATATAACAGAATGCTCAGAACACTGTACTGCCGTGGTAAGCAGAAACACTGAAGCAACCTCCAGGATTTAGAGGCAGAGTTACTCGTGTCAGCGGGCACGGATGGGTATCATTCCCAGAATATCGGGCCCCAATCTCTGGTGGTCCAGGGCTTATGTGGGATCAGTAGGCAGGAGGCACAGAGACAACAGTGGCTTGTCAAGTGGGGATTGAGTTTTACCATGTGCATCACGGTGACCAGCTATGCATCACAGTGACCAGCCATTCCTAAGAGACAAAAGTAACCAGAATTGGAACAGAAATATGACCTGGGCAGCTAACAAACTGAAGTATATTGCCTCGAGTGGGGGACATCTTTTACTACATTTCTCCCCCTCCCTTTTAGTTTCCCTGGTGTCTCAGTTACTCTTCTCTCATTGCTGGGACAAATACCCAACACCCAAAATGAAGGAAGGAAAGGTTTGTTTAGCTCACAGTTAGTTGGTGGAGGTTTCAGTCCATACTCAGCTGGCTCCAAGGCAGAGTGGCACATGGCAGAGGGCAACCTTTCAAGGCAGCAGCAAAGAGCAGAGAGCAAAAGGAGGAGCAGCACCCCAGGCAGCTAGCTAGCCTCTCTCCCCTCCTTACATGGTAATGCAATTTACCTGCCCCCGGGGCGGGTGCAACATTCACACCCACAATAACCAATTACAAACTCCAGGAGCTGCCCAATGACTGGTGAGGCTCTGTGGGAGACAACTAGACACAAACCGTAACACCTGACAAATCTTTGCTGCAGCTATTTCATGTGATCTTTGAGACAAGGCCCAACTAAAAATAAGGCTGTCAGTGGTCCTAGCCAAGATTGTCTTATTACAGAATTTTTCCCCAAGATGTTTTTAGGAAGAGAAATAAATTAGGGTGGTCTATTCTGCAACATTACTCTGGCAAAGCAGTGAGGGAGTCAGTCGGATCTAAGAATGTGTCCAGTGTGCCCTAGACACTCACCAAACTGTTCATACAATTTAAGGCAGAAATCACAGCTAGCAGAGAGGTAGGGAAGCAAGGACTGGGGTACAAAAATCAAGGGGGCTAGGTATGGAGCAATCCTGTAAATGATAGCCTCAAGCTCTAGGTGTGTGTGGACTGGTCAGTGTCTAGAATGACCAGAGCACAGCTTTGAGTCCATCATCTCTTCAGAATGAGCCCCAGGGGGGCTATCCAGGTATGTTCTCCACAGATCTAAAACTAGATTTTTTGAAACTTGCAGAGGCTGTTAATACACACCTGGGTTCTCTGTGCATGTGGGAATGTCCACAGGTATAGCTGGTCTTTTAACTCTACTTTTGTGCAACTAGTTATAAGCTGTTTCTGTAGGGTTATGTTTTATTTTTTTCTCAACTTTTTAGAGCTTGTGGCCTGTATGTTGTATGTAGCTTTTATCTAGTTATCTCTGCAACAAATGGAAGTTTGTTGTCGCTGCCAGTGATCAAGGGTAGGCCCTGGCTAGGGATGATATTTCACAGCAGGAACCTGCAAATTTTTATTGACTTCTCAGATAGGGAATGACTTGGGTTCATGTCCCCTATGTTGCATGAGGTCAGGGCCAGGGACACCAACACTGAAGCCCGAGCTGGTCCCAGGGGTACAGGTGCCAGTGCCGTGGCTGGAGCTTGTATAACATATGATGAGTGTAGGTTTCCAAAGCCAACATAACTTTATGCAGTGTGGTCAGAGCACATCTAGCCTATCCTAGCAGGGCTACTTCCATCCATAAGCAGGGTGTACTCAGCATCTGTCCAGGGCTTATTTTTTAAGCCTGATCAGTTTGAGGACAGTTTATCAGACAATGCCAGGCAGTCATAGTCTCTCAGGCCCAGCTCCATGGGCAGTCATGTGGGCAGGATCGAGTGGTTTTATTGCCACAAGAGTCAGGCAGAGATTGTTGCTTATGAGCCCTTAGCACTAAGTGAGGTCCAGCACAGCATGTGGCACCTGGACTGTTAGGTCTTGGCTTGCGGTGGGCTTGCCGTCTTTTTGATCAGAAGGACAGTGGCTGTCAGAGCACAGAGTCAAAGGGGGAGGCAGCCCTCAGGGACTGGACCCAAGTATTTGCACAGGGAGGACACGGGGTGCTCCCGGCAGTTGACAGCCTCAGAAAATATCATTGTCTTGGTGAAGTCAAGGATCCAGATTCTATAGAAGTGAGCAATGTTAAGAAACTTGCAGAGTTTCTTTCTTAAAACCAGTTTGTACCAGATAGTGTAACACAGCCTTTGTGCCTTTCCAACAGGCAGCTTGGATCTCATTGATTAGAAAGTGCTTTGTTAAAAGAGGAAACAAGTTTTTGAACCTCTGGGAGTTTGAGTCTAAATCAGGTGGCTTTTGAGTCCAGACTGGGGTCTTTTGATTTAAAAGGGAAGAGGGTTTGGCTGACAGGCACCAATCAAAGGTAGAAGAATACACTCTTTAGGTCCAGGCAGGTGGACCAGCAGGCTGTGGGTGGCAGAAGAATGAGGCAGCACGCGTGGAGGGCAACTGCAATGGTGTTGGCAGCTCAGAGAACTCGAGCTGGATTTGTAGGCAGGAGATTAACGGCCTATCAGGCTGATGTGTGGCTGCATGCCTGTGCTTCCCATGACATCACCAACTTCCCAGACAGTGAGGTGCCATGGTTGATGGCCAGACCCAGAGGTGAGACTTGGCACACACCTCTGGAAAGGGAATGTTCAGCACTTCAGGATCGGGGTTGTCTGTCTCAGGCATCATCTTCCTCTCGGGGAACAATCAGAGTTAAAAGCACAGGATTAAACGAGAGGAAGGCTGGAGGGGTTGGTGCAAAGGAGACAGTTGCTTCTAACTTGAAAAGGAGGTGTCTTCCCAGGAGCCCCTTAGAGAGAGACCACCCAGATGCCTGCCTGGCTGTACCCTTCATGGGGACTTAGTCGAGACTCAGCTAATGAGGGTGCAAGCTCTCTGTTATGCTGCATGTCCATCACCACAGAGCCACAAGTGAAGGCCCAGTCAGCCACCATGACCCATGCTTCCCAGTCTCAGTGCCCGGATGGAGCCACCTATTGCTTTCACTGTCCATCCTGTTCACTCAGGTAGGACTCAGAAGCTAAACATTCCAACCCCCTTCCCTTGAGAGTGGTCCTGACTCGCAGAAGTTGATCAGACTCCCCTTCTGCGTGAACAGAGCAGGACTGACAGACTAACTGAGATGCCCCCAGGGGTCATAACAGAATCAGCAGGCAGACAGACTCCTCCTTCCTTTTGGGGTCTGGTATGACCTGCTAAAGTGAGAATCCAGGAGTCTTCCTCCAGACCTCCAAGGGGACTTGAGAAATCTTGAGGGTGCACCTTCCTGTTAGGACCTAGCGAGGTCTTTGCTTGGTCCACCATGGCCATAACAAGTGACCAAAGAGGTCAGCATGGTCGGTCTTGCCAGCCAGCTCACCAGGTGCAATGGCAAGCAGAAATACCAAAACAACACCTCAGGTTTGGAGGCAGATTTACTTATGTCAATGGACATTGATCAGAATCATTCCCAAATTATTAGACCGTGATCTCTGGTGGTCTAGGGTTTATATGGGATAAGCAAGTAGGAAGTACAGAGGCAGAATGGCTTGTCAACTGAGGATTGGTTTTTATAATATGCGTCATAGTGGCCAGCTATGTGTTGGTCACTATAAACAGTGATCAGATGTTCCCAAGAAACAAAAGTAACTGAAACTGCAAAGGGCAATATTACCCAGGAAACTAGCAAACTGAAACATACTGGCTGGGTGGCAGGGAGGACATTTACTACAAAGCCAAAACATCTTTTTATTGGCAGACACTTGATTCCCCAAAATGCCCCACCATCGCTTAATAAATAAATATAGAGATTTACTTTAACTGGACATTCACAGGGGCTACTGATGGCCTGGAAAGTACTCCACAGCTTCCTAGCTAGGGAGCCACCTGGGCCACAGAGTGTCCCACTTCTGGGCTGAGGTCACATGAGGCCAGCAGGAGCCAGGCAGGTGACCTCAGGAACCACATGACACAGGTGGAAGAGGCAGAGCCAGCCTGGGATGCGGCCCAGGGCTAGAGCCTGGGCAGGTGCAGGGAAGATGGTGCGTAGAGGGGCTCCTTCCACCCTAGAGCACAGCTGCGTGGGCAGAGATGGAGACAGGAGCACACGGGGTCCACAGAGCTTCTGGGCTCCTCTAGGAATGGCAGTCACAGCCTTCCTGTCCCTCTGAGCACCAGGAAAGACCCTGGTTGCCCTTGGATTCCCAGGCCTTTTGCTGGCCTGCTGGGCAGTGAAGATGGATTAGTGCCCTGACTCAGGCTTCACCTTGGTCCCCGGCACCCCATCTCTCCCCACCCACTCACTCTCAGGGCTGTCTGTCTTGTGACTGCCATTGAGGGGGCACACAGAAGCTGGCCTCTCCCTGTGGCCTCCCCCTCTGGGGTCCCTTCCCAGGAAAGAGGCCAGAACCATGATGGTTGCCCGGCAAGCAGCTTCCGGCAAGCACACGGAGAGCACAGCTTGATGTAATTCCACATCGTCATGCTGAATGAACTATTTGTGCATCATAAAAAGGAGATACAATGGTTTTTAATTTTTCACAGTAATATTCACAGTATTTCCATTGAAGCACAATTGAAAAACAGAAAAAGAAATCATCTGTGATACTTAATTCCCAAAAGGCAAGAATTCAATTTAATTCAATTTAAGGTGTAATTTTTCCTGCAACATGGAACACTTTCAAGGATTTTTCCTTTTTTTTACTTTTTGTGTTTTGAGATAGTTGCAGGCACATAGAAGGATTTCAAGAAAAATACAGCTGTTGTGCTTAGTCTCCAGTTTCCAGAAAGCTTAAGAGATTACCATCTTGTTCCCTATTAAAACACATATATTTTGCTGTTTGCCAGTAGCTATAGACATGTTATTGCTGTACCCCTAAATGAACCATTTTCTAAAATGAAATTGTTATGGAATTCAGTAAACTAATACTGTCAACTTCTGTAATCCAGAGACCATATTCAGACATCTGCAGTTCTTTCAGTTCTGTCCTTTATAGCCCAAGACAGGGACCCAGGGCTCTCTGGGGCCCTAGCTCTTGGTTTCCTGCTGTAGCTCCCCCTTCCTTCTTAAGCCAGAGGGGACCCTCTGTTGTCCCTGCCACACGCGACCACGGCTCGTTGCATGCTTGCCCTCTGCGATCACTGCTTCCACCCATGGAGTCGGTGTGCGTCTGCGTTGCGTTTACTCCTCCCCCAGCTTCCCTGCTCCTTCCCATCCCCCTCTTTGCCACCACCTGGCTTTCATTTGCTCCTTAGCTGCTGCATTTCTGACAGAGCGCTGTGCCCCTCTATGCATAGTCAGGAGGCCCTTTGCCCATCGGAGCTGGCGGAAAGTGGCTTTGATCGCCGGCCTTGGTACCTGCCGAGTTCCGCGCTGGCCATGGGGCGGTGCTGCTCTGTGGTGAACAGGTGTCTTATACAGGTAGCCAAGAGATACTGTGAGCACCCTGCTTTCCCAGTCTTCCCTGACCGTCGCAGGGCCCCCGTAGCACTTTCGGAGTAGTGCTGTCTCCTCCCCTCCTCCTCATGCGTGAATCACGGCCATGCATGGGCGGGGAGAAGCCTGTGCCACATCTGCTCACTGTGGCATACTTCACTTCGAGTTAGACCACTTACTGTTCCTGGCTGGGGGCTCCTGCCTGCACCCATGCGTACTTACAGTTTCACAGAGCACAATCCAGTGCACACAGGCCCCAGAGACCTGTGGGTGCTTCTGCGCCCCCTGCCTGCTGCGTGTCATCATCCATCCTGATGCACAGGTCCTGAGTGGCAGGCTGCTCTAGCCACGCCTTGTCCCTCACCAGCCTGACCCCAAGGCCAGCCATGTTTCTAAGGTGCAGGCACCTACTGCTGGAGAACAGTGGCCCAGGACAGATTTGGGTGAGAGGGATGCATGCTCAGTGCTGCTTGGGGGCCCAGGATCCTCATAGGTTGAGCAGGGGAGTGAATTGTGCATTGGCACGCACAAGCATGCACAAGCATGTCCATGCAGCAACACAAACATGTTCATACATGCATGCATGCAGCAACACACTTAGTGTGCACAACTTGACCCCAGGCCCAGTCTGAGGAGTGATGGTCGTTATATCACAGAGACTCACGCCGTGGCCACAGTGTCCCTAGCTGGCATCCTACGGGGGCCACCAAGACACCTGCTAACTATAGGTAAAATGCAATTGTGCGAAACAGCCTGCGTACATTTCCATAACTCTAGATGTTCACTCTCTACCCAATCTGGCCAGTCTGTTAGGTGTTTCTGTTTTGTGGGCTACTTTAGACTTCACCGTTGGCGTGTATCGTCTTTTATTTAACTGCTTTTCTTTTTATGAACGTCTCGTCTATTTCTGGTGTTCTGCAATCAACTACTAGGCTCTGGTGGATAACTGGGTACATATGTGCTCTATTTTGGAGGCAAACCTTCAAGATAAAGCCCGAGAGCACAGCAATGTCGCATCACCTCCTCTAATATAATCTTACCATCATGCACTGAAGGCACAAGCAGAGATGCCAAGAATGAACCAGGCTAAATCTGGATGAGTCTGCTCCATCCGGCTCCCTCTGGCTCCATCCGGCTCCTGGCGGATACAAAGGCCACACCCATCCTCCAATGCTCACTGGATGCAAGTGCCCTTTCCTGGGACAGATGGCCCTAGCGCTCCTCGTGCACAGCGCCCTGCATGTGTAGGTGTATGTCCCATGTGTGGGTCCCGGAGAGAAGCTCAGCCAGGCGGGCAGCCTTCCCTGGTTGCTTCTGGAGAGTTGCTAACTGATACAAGTGGGCATGGAGCATGGACCTCAGCCTTCCCCAGGAAAGGGAGATCTCGCACTCTCCATGTGGATGGAAGGTGGGGAGGTGGTGGGATTGAGGTCATCGGCAAACCTCATGAGGAGGAAGGCTGGATCTGAAGAAGCCCAAGAGCCCGCTCTCAGGGGTGCATGGGGCATGGGCCAGCTTTGTTGGCTCCACACACTACATCAGGGTCCCGGGCCTCTGGGTAACCACCTTTGGTGCTGGCAGCAGAGTAGGGTCAGATGTACTGCCCACTACCCCTCACCTGCTGCAGACGCCCTGACATGGCAGCGCCAGCCTCCTTTCATGCCTCCTGGGCAGGTGCGTTGCTATGCTACTCGATTTCCCTTCTGAGTCAGCTGCTTTCCTCCACCAAGAACATGTTCCTAGCTTAGCCTCCTAGCGGGACTGGCATCTTCAGAAAACCCAGTACCCCTCCTCCACAAATAAGAAACCCTTCAGGGTAGTGGGCTGGGCGCTGCTAGGGTGGCCGACCTCTTGTTCATATTTGCACTTTAGATACTTATTAATTCACAGTTATTACTTTTTAGCCTGTAAAGGTTAGAGGCAATACAGGCCCAGCTGCCCAAGTCCCATGGACCTGATGTTGCCAGCCATCCCCGCCCATGACCTCATCCCTGGTGGAGACCCAGCCCCAAGGAGCGTGCAAGAACCATGACATTCAGTGAGTGCAGCATGGACCCCATCCCTCTCAGAAGGTGACACAGGACACCTTTGGTGACACCTTGCGATGTAGCCCAACGGACTGTCAACCAGGGCTGCACCACCCTCAGCAGCAGAGGGGAGCAGGGTCCAGAGGATGCGGAGAGAGGCACATGGGGTCTTGACTGTTTCTGACCCCTCCTTTACTCTTCACTTCCTGGCTGCCACAGCACAAGCAGCTTTCCATCCACCAAGCCCCGCTATAGGCTGCTTCTGTCTGGGAGCCGGTGACATGTGCTATACACATAAGCCACAATAACCCTCTGAGCTGTGGGCATCTCAGTGAGGAGAAGAGTCCTGATAAGCAAGGTCTCTCAGGGGGAGCCCAGCTGGAGGTTGGCCACCAGGCTACAGGCAGCAGACTCATGAACGTGCTAAGCCAGGTGGAGGGGAGCCGCATCAGAGGCTCTGCGCAGGCCCCACTGACGCTCCTGAGTGTCCTTCACGTGGCCTTGGTCGTGTGCCTACACCTGCAGCACCTATGTGCCGAGAGTTGCTGAGACCCAGAACTCACTGCTGGTGAGCTCAACTCCAGGTGATTTAAGTCTCCACAGCTCCCCAAGGTAGTACTGAGTCCTCAGCGTGGCCCTGGCCATCACAGCCTCCTGTGGGTGGACCCCCATGGAGTGAGGTCAGAGTGGTGGGGTCAGTGGGAGTCTAGAGCTGCAGTGAGACCTGGGTCTCAGGATGCGATGTGCATAGCCGGACCTCATACCCTGGCAGACACAGCGTGGTGACTGGTGACACCCTGGGCATGGCATCTGGCATTGTGGTTATTTGTTTAAATACCCAGTGAGAAAAGCCAGGGGGCGACAGCTGGTGTCCCACCCAGCAGAGTAAATAAATGCCAACAGGAGGGCCAGTGTCATGCTGGCCAGCACTGCACGGTGGAGAGGCCATGCCAATCCCGGCCTACCCCTCCCGCCCCTCCAAAGGTTCACCTCAAAGCAGAGCCCTGCCTTGTGAATGGCCCTGGGCAATGAGCGTGACGCGGTGCTTGCTGCGTCCATCCTAACACAGGCACATCCTGTCCTCAGCCTGTGGTGACTGTCCACACGGCCTCCTGGGCCAGCCCCTACTCTCCTCAGAGCTGTAGGTAGAGCACGGAGGAAGAACCAGAGCTCCTGTGTACACTGCAGCGCATCTGAGTTTTAATCACCTGTTGTAATCAGATGCAATTGATTATTTTGGCACCACGCAGCTCCAAGGCTGCGCTCTCAGTGTGTGGCTGCCCCACGGCTCCAAGCAGGAGGAAAGCCCAGAGCTGTGTCGTTGTTTCTTGGCTTCTAATGTGATGCTCATATTCCCAAGGCTGGGACCTACACGTCCGTACTGTGGGGTGCTCTGGATAGCTGTCCCAAGCCTGGGCCTTCCAGGGAAAACAGCAGACTACCGTGACTGCCAGGATCCATGGAACAGGCCAGCCAAGAAGCAATGTCACAGGGCCCGGGGACACAGAGTGGAGACACACTGGCCACAGAGGCCAGGCAGGTGTGGTACTATGAAGCGATCCACACCCAAACCCGCCTGGAGCCCACGGCCCAGGGAGGAGCTTTCAGGCCTCAGCTCTGTGGCCCTGCAGCCAGGAGCAGGCTGTGTAGGGAGCTGACAGCTCACCAAGACTCTGGCCTCTTGGAACCTTTGTAAAACAGAAAAGATAGTAAAAGCAGTAATCATCTCCAGGGCAGATGTAAAAATGAGGGGCTCAGGTGCCGATGACACTGTGCAAATAACAGAAACAGGCAGAAAGTAAGCAACTGATAACTAAGCTATGAACAGGTGTGTACACAGATGGGCCCCTCTGGGCCTGGGTCTCCACCTGTGCTGTCTGCACCTGCCATGCAGCTCGAGAAGGCCCAGGATGGTGCTGAAAGTCCTGCATGTGATCTCGGGGCACAGACAGGTTGGTCCCTGCTGGACCTGGATACCCCAAATCCAGGGCCTCTCTGGAACACATCCTGGTGGATCTGCCAGCACTGTCTCTGCTGGGCCAGAGAATTCAAGAGCACAAGGTTTGTGTCAGGGGGCCAGCAGGAGGCACTCGGCTTGGCCCTGCACCCCTCCACAGTGCGAGCTGTTCCAGGTCCCATGCGGGCAGCTCACGGCCTGCACAGCTCCCTGAAATTGTGCATCCCAGAGCAGTTTTGTTTTCTGTCCCTGAGGGCCATAATGACAATAATTGTTCTTTCCTGTTGCTGTTCCCAAGGCCACATGGGAGACCACGCATGTAGCAGAGGAATGAAGGCCTCACAGATGTGGCTCTGTGGACGGAATACTGAGCTGTCACACACACACGGACAAGACATTAGCAGACTGACTCACACCTGGGCACAGAAAGGACTGTGTCCCCCAGGGGGCACAGGTGACCTGGCAACAGCCTGTGGCCTTGGCCGCTCCTTCCCATGTCCCCTAACTGGAGTGGAGCATCAGACTCAGACCTCAGGTCTGTGGGGCAGCAGTGTGGGCAGGATTGACAGCTCCCATCCCAGCGCACTAAAGTCCCCACTTAGGGTCAAAGGACCCATGGGGAGCACTGCTCCTGCCCTATACCAATGCTGAATCCACAGGGCACCGGTCCCACACAGCACTGTCTGTCCTCATGCTGGTCAGAGGCCACGGCTGACAGACTGTGCATTTAATTTGCAAAGCTTGGAAATGAGCCCATCCCCATGGACTTTCTGACTGTGAGTCAGTGGCTGAGGGCAGCAGGGTGCAGAGGACACTGAGATCTATCCACAGCTGAGCACTGCACATGTCCTTGGCATCCCCAGGGCCGGGGTCAGCATGGACATTAGTGCTCCTGGCCCTCCAAGGAGGAAGTGGTTATTTGTCCTGGGAAACATCACCTGGCAGACAGTAACTCCATCCCTGTAGGAAATCAGCACTGTGATTACAGGGAACCCTCAGAGCCATCCCCACCAGGTCTCACACACCAGAGTCCCCAGGAGACACTGGCTCATGCCCAGGCTGAGCACTGCAGGTGACCAGCCACTGGGCAGCAGAGCCACACCTAAACACAGCTTCTTACAAAGCAGCCATGGTTCCTCAGAATGAAGCCTGAGCAAGAAATGGATGCCAGAGCCCCCACATCCTGTCGTGGCTCGGAGTCAGGCAGCTTGAAGCAAATCTGGGACAGTGATCTTCTATCCATACCAGCCCTGCTGTGTTCTATAAACCAGCAGGAAGTTGCAGTAAAAACCCTAACCCATGCTGCACAAGGCCCCTAGAAGTCCCTGTCCTAGATCCTATAGGTGATAGCTTTATTCCCACCATCCTAGCCCAAGAGCCCAAAGATCTTCGACACATGAGGCTCCTCCATTTAGAACAAGCCATCGCTCATCAAAGGCATCGCAGGCCATCCACCTGGCAGCCCTGCACTAATCCCCTCTCTCACCCCTCTCTGCAGAGTGACTACTCCAGTGACACAGAGAGTGAGGACAACTTCCTCATGATGCCGCCACGGGACCACCTGGGGCTCAGCGTCTTCTCCATGCTCTGCTGCTTCTGGCCGCTGGGCATCGCCGCCTTCTACCTGTCCCACGAGGTGAGGCTTCCATCCGCCCAGCAGTCAGCACACAGTGGCACTCTGGCACAACGCACAGTGGCACAGCCTGGCCAGGTAGTGGCCAGCTCACTGGGGGAGAGAAGGGGGTTGCACCAGGCCAAGCAAGCTGGCCTAGGCATGCTGTCCTTCACCTAGACGTGCTGTCCTTCAGAGAGAGGTCTATGTGGTGGGGACACAGTTCACTTGGAGGAGGCCAGAGCCTCTGGGGGCCCAACCTTCAGGCCCAGGGTGGAGAGCAAGTACCTGACGGAGATGCCCTAGGGAGGGAGGACAGAGGTGTCCCTGTCCTCAAAGAAAACTTGTGCATATAAGTGGCCCTATGGTAAAGAAAAGTCCCAGTGTGGTTCTCCCCTGGCCCAGTGAGCTCTGCCCTCTCCACCACACACTCCCCTGGGTGATCCCAAGGCTGTCCCCCAAGGAACCTCCACTGATTTTATCCTCTAGTGGAAGATGAGCCTGCATTCATGAGACTTGTATCTCTGTATTCTTATTCCTCAAAGCAGATATCTTTGCTTGCCAGTGAAGCATGAAATTACAGCCTCATCTCAGCCTCTACCATAGTCTCAGCCAGAACAGGGGAGGCAGCTCCGCATGGGCACCAGCGTGGGGTCCCTGTGGATACAGGAGCAGGGGAGGAAAGCCCTAGGTACTTGCTCATGGGTCCCTCTGTTGAGAGGGCTCTGGGGCTGAGGCTAAAGCCAGTCAGCACAAGCAAGTTCTTCTGCAGGCTACCAATTCATGTCCCCAGCTGGCGTAGCAGTTCTCTCATTGGCTTCTGTACAGGTGGCCATGGCTCGACTGGCAGAGAAGCCTTAAAATATTTCTTTTCCCACTGTGCATCTTGGATGATGCCTGGTCACTTTCTTGGCAGTCCCAGGAAGAGCCAGGAGCCAGAATGGCTGTGGTCATGCTGAGGCCAGTGCCTTATTAGAGACAGGCATGAGGAGAATGGCTCATGGGGGTGGGGGCCTCTGTCTTTCTAGACCCCACAGCAGCCTTATTAGTCTGCCTGGGCTCCTCTTTGTGAATGTGTCCCATGATGGGTGCCACAAGTACTTCTCTATCAGCATGGCACAGGTACCCAATGACCAAGCAGGAATAGACCAGCCTAGAGGGCATGCTGGGACCTAGAGAAGGGACTTCAGATGAGGGGGTGGTTGGGTGGATGGTGGATGGGTGGATGAGTAGATGGGTGAATGAATGGATGGTGGATAGGTGGATAGGTGGGTGGTGGATTGGTGGATGGTGGGTAGGTGGATGGTGGATGGATGGATGAGTGTGTGGTAGATGAGTGGATGGGTAGTAGATGGGTGGTAGATGGGTGGATGGAGGATGGGTAGATTAGTGGATGAGTGGATGGTGGATAGGTGGATGGGTGGATGGATGATGAGTGGATGATGGATGGGTGGATGAGTGGATGGTAAATAGGTGAATGGTGGATGGATGAATGGATGGTGGATGGGTGGATGGGTGGATGGTGGATGGGTGGATGAATGGATGGATGGATGGATGGATGGATGGATGGATGGATGGGTGGATGAGTAGATGGTAGCTAGGTGGATGGTGGATGGATGGATGGATGGATGGATGGATGGATGGATGGATGAGTGGTTGGGTGGATGGGTGGATGAGTAGATGGTAGCTAGGTGGATGGTGGATGGATGGATGGATGGATGATGAATGGATGGTAGATGGGTGGATGAGTAGATGGTCGATAGGTGGATTTCTGGATTTCCCACAACTGAATGGTAGCAGCTATGGTACCCACACCTCCCTCCTGTACCCAGTTCCCAGTTGTCTGCAAGTGTGAGGAGAGGCACACAAACTCCCTAGATTTGGATTTCCAAACTCAGGCTCAGGGTGGATATTTCTATCTTGGATTCCACGGAGAGAGTGGAATCCAAGTGCTGCTTGTCCTCGAGGTGGCTGTGGGCTCCATGCACACAGGCAGATGCTGAGTGGAGAGGGTTGGAAAGGCTGCACCCTGGCCACTACCCTCTGAGGTCTCTGCTGCTGATGCCATCCTCTCAAGAGCCAGGTACACAGTGAACAGCACCTTTGTCCTGAAGATTGTAATTACAACAGAATGAGGGCTGCTGCAGCAAGGCCAGTGCTTGGGTTCTCTTTCTTGGGAGATGATTTCATTCTCAGCAAGGTACAGCCTATGTGACTGTGTCTGATGACTCATGACATTGTTCCTGTGGTGGTCAAGGGGACTTTCATTATTCGTGAAGCAGCAAAAACAATGCAGCTCTTGCAGGCTTCTGAGCCCACTTTTCAGGGGTGAACGTCAGGACACTGTGTGTTGGGGAGGGGAGACCTGCATGACAGGAAGGGGATGACAGCTTCCCAGGACCCCAGGCGCCCTCCACTGTGCCAGAGAAACAGATTCTCTGCCTGTGCACAACACAGGAAGGTCACATTTCACTCATCTCCCCTCTATGTCTGCAGCCTGGGCTGGGCCGTGGGTCCCTGCTCGAATGCACAGTCCACATGCAGATGCAGGGTCCCAGCCACCCAGCAGGGGCAGCACCCAAAGGCTGAGTGGCAGGAAGCCAGCAGACACAACGGAAAGTCCGCCAAATTCAATCAGCATTGCCTGTTCTGAGCCAGGCAGGAGGGAGAGGTTGGCGTCCCCTCCCAGGCCTTTTAGTCCCAGGGGCACAAGTTGTGTGGTCCAGGGGAGGTGACAGCCAGAGTGTCTGCCTGGTCACAAGACCACCTGCTGTCCCTGGGAACCTTCCACTGCCCAGAGTGATGTTGGGATTTTCCTTTCATCACAGCTGCCCACTGGGTGCTAAGCTGCATCTGCCCTTTGTCAGACCACCAAAGAGCAATGGCTGAGAAACAGGTGTGATCCTTCTGGAGAACAGAGCATAGCCCGCATGGCAGCTTGGTCAGACCATCAGCGACGGGGATCCAGAAGGGCTGGGTGTTTGGGTTCTGTCATCTTCAGCAGGCCGCACTTCCGTGCCTATTTCCCTATGCTAACAGGTGTGGAGGTCATTCTCATGAATCAGAGGAGTCCCAGGAGGCTTCAGGAGCTGCTGGAGTACAGGGACAGGGATCTGCAGGACCCTGAGCACCCACCTATAGATGCAAGGAGCTGTAGAGCTGCAGACCCTAGGAGCTCTTTCCAGACAACAGAGCCAGGGCGACACCTGGCCTGCTGAGGGCACTCAGGTGATGCTGTTGGGTAGTCACTGCTGCACCCTCCTCTGGGTGCCATCTGGGCCCTTGAGCTGTCCCCAGCCACTTGCAGGGGTCACGGGTTTTCTGCCCCCCCACCTGTGACAGAGGGCCACGGTGGCATCCCTGGCAGGTTAGTGGCTGGCTGGACCAAGGGGCATGGAACCAGGCACACCCTGCCTGCCTGCTGTGACCCCAGAGCCAGGAGTTCTCCGTTCCAATCTCAGAGGAGGGGGATGGGCACAGAAGCAGCACCTGCCCATGTAGGAACAGAGGCTTCCAAGTGACCTGAAGGTAGAAACAGCCTCATCTGTGAAGCAGCTGCACGTGTTCGTATTTAACCTGTGCGGTGAGCCTGTGAGGGGAGAAGCTGTGACCTCCAAATAAATGAGAACAGATGGGCCAATAGCTGGAGACACAGGGGAGCTTGCAGGCACAGGAGCAGACACTGACTGTCCAGCCTCAAGCCCAAGGCCCAAAGCCTGGCTCTGCATTCCATCCATAGGAACTCATGGAAGTGAACAAATGTAGGCCACAGCTCACCTCCTGAATCCACATCCACACAGCCCGCATGGGGTAGGCCCTCTAGGAAGGGAGTTGTGAACTGGGCTGTGGGGTTTGCCCTTGGGGCCCAGTGCTCAGTCTCCAGGGACAGTAGCTGGACACCCTGGGCTCAGGTCTGGGATGGACACCCAGGAGATATGTATGGACTTGTCCAGCAGAGTCCTCTGAGTTAGGATGTTTATTATGTCATTATTTCATTTCATAAAATGTTTCTTTTTTTTATTAATGGCAACATTATAATGATAATTAAATGAGGAAAGGGTTTTCAGAGCCAGATGATGAACTTTATGAATAGTGCCAGCAACGGAAACTGGCGAATGGAGCCAGTGACCGTGGCCTGGAGCTCTGGTCACCATCTTATGCTCACTGACACCTGTGCTGTCACCCTGTGTCCTGCTGGTGCTCAGCGGTGAACAGAGCTGATGTCCCAGTAAGGAGGCACAAAAGATAGACAGAACTGGAAGGAAGGGGGTGTTGGAGGGCCTGGCCTAGGGAGACATCTGTGAGTGGTGTGCAGAGGGTGGGGCTGGACAGTGACTTTCGAAAGACCTGCTGAAGGGGACACTGCTGACAGAGCCCAGGGCCAGCCCTGAGGCTCTCCTGAGTCTGGACCAGGTCACCACAGGGCCAGGGTGGAGACATCTATTGGGAGATACCACAGGCTTGGTGCAGGACAGGGAGAGAGGTTTACAGGAGAACATCTGCAGCGGTGAGGACCCTGTGCAGCTACCCTACCCTGCTGCAGGGAGGAGCAGGGCCGAGCACCCATCAAATGTACCTCAGGGTTCTAGGGAGGGCAGTGCTGAGACAGGAGCAGAGCCCACAGTGTGAGTCATGAGGACTTGGGGGGCAACAGTCACGATGGGCTGCAGAAGGCCAAACAGGCACTGTGAGGGGCGAGAGAGGCCTGGGTGAGGGTGCACAGCTGTGGAGATGCCTGGGCCTTCATCTGTGGTCCCCACATCCTGTGCTCACTGTGCGCTTCGGTCAGCGTTCTGCACACGGCCAGAAGGAATAGAGCGGAGGCGGCAGGCTGTACTCTCCAGAGTCTCTGTCTGAAGTGGTGATTTCCTGGCTGCTTCTGGCTAAAAACCACAGTGGATGAGACAGGGGCTTGGGCACAGCAGAGGGGGATCCCTAGGATGTGGACCTGTGTGAAGGAAGGAGTGGGGCTGCACCCCCAGCACTGTGTACATGCACAGCCTCCCTCACCTTGCAAGATTGGGCAGGGCCATACAGAGAAACCAGACTGAGATCCAAACCCCGGCCCTAGCCTCAGCACCTCCTCGAGCTGGGCTGAGAGCACTGGGCCTGAGGGACCTCACCATCTAGTTCCAAAAGAGCCACGCATCCAGCTCCAGTGACTTCAGGTCCTCGCAGAGGATCTAATGACTGTTCTACTGTCCCCAGTGAGGCAATGGCCCTGTTGCCACTCCAGGGACCCAGTGCCCCTCCTCTGACTGAAGCAGGACCAGAGGATGTGGCATCTTGGACAGAACAAGTCGTCTTGGGTGATGACGGACTCTGGGTACTGTTTACTGCTCCTGCCTCACCCTCAGGGTGAGGTCTGCTTCCCCGGCTGCCTTATTCTATCTTGAGTTTCTTTCTCACAGGGTCGTGGTTGTGAGGTAGCATTTCCTTCATTTTTCTTCCACTGCATCCATTTGCACCTTGTCCTGGAGGTGCTGAGCTGGGTGGGGGCCAGCACCCCAAGTCACTGAGCCAGTCCTTGGGTCAGGTTGGGTTGGGACGGATGGGCTCCGTGCAAGCCCTGGCAGGTAGGTCTGCAGTTCCCAGCTCTACAGCACTTCCCTGGGCTCCCTGGAACATGCAGCATCCTCAGCATGTTTGTGCTATACTGGGGCTCCAATTCCAGGCCAGCGACTCAGGGAAATTAAAACGAAAACAGCAGTATCCAGGCTGGCTCCCAGAGGGGGAGCTGGAGCCCAGCTCCACAAGCACCGCCAGGGTTTCCCCCCACTCTAGGCAGCTGCCCCACACACCCATACTGCATCATGGGCTCCCTCACTCAGAGAGGCCAGAGGCCTTGCACCTGTGCAAAGATGGCAAGTGAGGATGGATGTGGGGTCTCCAGGTCCAGCAACCATGGCCTGGGGGAAGTGGGGGACAGCCTGGTTGAGGTACAGTAGGGCATGTGGACTGGACCACTTCACACTCAGCCTGCCGCCTGGCCCCTAGGAACCCCAGATTCTCCATGCAAGTGTAGAGGGGTCAGTGTCATTCCCAGAGCCTAGAAGATCACGTCGTAGCACAGAGCCTATCTCGGGCCAGGCTGCAGCTTCTGCCACAGTCCATGGTGTAGATATTTGCTCACCTTCTTCCAGGACACAGCCTGCATGAGCCGCACATGGACCCACAGAGGAGGTGCACCACACAGGGCAGCCCTGTCCCGCCTCCCCTGGGCTCAGGAGGGGAACCAGCTACACCGAGCCAGGCACTACAGCTCAAAGGACAATGCAGGAATGGGGCACCCATGAGGCAAGCGCAGTCCCAGCACAGCCCAGGGCGCAGGCTCTGCACCGAATGCCCATATCGGTACACGGTCTCCATCATCTTTGCATGACGATGGGCTTGGCAGTGTGTGTTGGGGGGTCCTGTCCACAGCCTTGAACGCATCAGAGCGCCCAGAACAGCTGTGACAACCTGGTGCATCTCTGTGGGCTGCTGACGGACAGGCCAGGTCTCCAGGCCAGCACAGACGTGTCTTCAGGCCAGAGCTGGGGTCAGTGCAGGCCAGAGGAGGAACCTAGCCTCTAGGACACCCTGGAGTGCCCACGTGTGGCCCCCAGGCTTCCACTCATGGTCACTTTTTCTTTTTCTGTTTAATACCAATTTATTTTGATTTTCTACTTCTTCCAAGGAATTTTTTTTTTCATGAGATAGAGTCTCACTGTGTAGTGCAGGCTGACCTTAAACTTGCTTATGTAGCCCAAGCTACCCTCAAACTCATGGCAATCCTGCTTCAGGCTCCTTTTGGGTTATTTATCAGTTACTCATTTTTATCCTTCCAACAAAGTGTCCCTTTTGAGTCACTAGGTGTGCCCTTTGTGTGGTAGTCAATATTTGCAAAGCAAATAGATTTAATGCAGCACAGAATTTTACAAGATAAGCTGACAAGATCCACCCACAGAGTCAAACACAGAAGAGTGCTGTCAGCATGAGACCTGAAGAGTCCCTCAGAGCATCTGCAGCCCGCAGCAATGTCCTGCATAAATCCGGATTGGAGGCCAAGGAATCTGCCGTGGGTAACTCAAAGATCTGTACAGGAAGCCCAAGGGCCAGCGCTGGAGGGTAGAGGCAGCCTACCGCTAGCTGGGCTAAAGGGTAGAAGGAAGAAGTAGAGGGTAAAGCCTGCAGAGGCAGCCGCCAGAAGGCGGTGCTAGAAGCAGAAGAATCTGTGAGAACCCTCAGACTACGCTCAGTACTCAAGGCCAAGGCAAGGCTCCTCCCCTCCGCTCCTCCCCGCCCCCGCTCCTCCCCAAGAGGACAGCGCCCAGCCTCAGCACCAGGACAGCCCAAGAGCACAGCCCAAGCTTCCTTGAAGAAAAAAAAAAGCAGCCAGACAAGAATTGGCAGCAACAAGGCTCTTCCGAGGGAAGCAACACAAAATCCTTCTCCTTTATGCCGTCCTCTTTTCTCCTGTGCCCATACCCACGCCGACTCAGCGCAGCGAGCTGCCCCTGCTCCCACTTGTGACTTCACCCTGGGGAGCTCCTGGAAGTGAAATTCTGGCAGAGTTCCCTCTGCAGCACCCCAGCTTCTGCCAGGCCCACCTGTGGAATGACACAGCGCTGGCTTCGCTAGGATTTATGCACCTTCTTTTTTGGTTCTGCTATAACTATTTTTTTTCTTCCTGTTCCAATTACCTGTAAGATTTTCAGACTGCATCTTTGTCTCTCAAACACAGGAGCAGAGGTGTTTTATGTCCTCGGCCTGGTAATTACAGCACTGGAGGCCTGCTTTTCCTGGGTGCCCCATTTTCATGGTCCATCTTCCTAGACCCCGATAGCAGGCTAGGCACTCACAGAGCGGTACTCACAGAGCACTCGGAGGGTTAGAGGGGAACAGGGTTGTGCATCCTCCTCAGGCAGTGCCTTCTGGGCTTTCTCAGGATGTGGGGTCAGTTCGAAGTCGCCTTTGTCCATGCTTCATGGTAGTGCAGGGGGTGTTGCAGTTAGGGAGCATGCTCTGCCTCAGTTTCCCTATGTCCTCCTGCTGTGACCCTCCAGCCCTCCATAGGGACTAGGTTTACCACATCTCCCTCTTCAGTGGGCTCCAAGCCCCAGCCCAGATCCCCACTACCCAACAAAGTAGGTAAAGCCCCACCCTCCTGAGCTCCCCTGCAGGACAGCGGACATCCCAGGCACTGGCCTGTTCAGGCCTCCAGAATCTTGTTCCCTCCCTGGTCTTGGGTCATAGCAGTCTCTCATCTTTTATCTCTTCTGTGCTTGCTAAATGGCTCTTTAACATCTCTGTTAAGTTTTCTAGTCTGGCATTACCAGGAATGTGCATCTGCGTTTCTCTGTCCCTAGCTGTGGACCAGAAACAGGTCCCCTTTACAATGACCACACTTTCAGTTTGGGATGTAAAGTCTTGGTTGAGGGATTTAGAGTCACTCCTACTGGAACTCCCATTTTCTCCAGCACTAATTGGATCCTGCGCTGTGTGAGTGATCTGTTGTGGGTTTGTAATCAACCTAGGAATCTAAGTAGCCAGTTAAAATTTGAAGGCCTTTTATTAGCTAAACTCAGCTACTGGCAGCCTAGACCCCTGTTTCAGAGTCCAAGTGGGCAGTACTGACCAGAGAACATGAAGAGTATATAAGGAAAATATGTAGGGACAGCAAAATAGCTCAGCAGACTAAAACACCTGCAAGCAGGCCCAGGGTCTCACCCCTGAGCCCACCATGCTGGTCCCACCCCCGGGTCACCCTGAGATGATAATTGAGACTGAAAGTGGTGGTGCACACCTGTAATCCCAGCTCTTGGGAGGCTGTAAATAGGTAGATCACTACTATGAGTCCAATCTAGTAGTGAGACCCTGAACACCCTGTAGATCCTTCCCTGAAATACAAAAAAAAAAAAAAAAAAAAATTAAAAATTAAAAAAGAAAAGAAAATATGTGATTCATCCCGCTTGTCAAACAGTTAGATTTTTTTTTTCTTGCTATACATCTGGCTGCTTTTCTTCCTGTTATTGCTTAGAGCCAGTGCTTTCTCAGGCTAGCTCTATTTCCCCCATGTGGTTACTTGTTTCACATGTAGGCCTGTTTTTACAGCTCTGGGGTCAGCTGAAGTTTACCATGGCAGTACTTAGGCTAAGAGTCTGGGTTTAGGACATCACATGAATGGGAAATATGCTGCACAGCTAGGAAGGAACAGCAGAGGAGACAGGACCAGTGCCCCTCCCGCTGACATCGGGGAGAAACACTGTGGCTGCATAGCATCAACAGTCGCCCACAAAGTACCTGCCACCTGTGCCTGGAGCACAGATGGGTGCACCCAAGCAGCCTTCTGCAAAGATGAACCAGGTGACTTCCGGTGTAGGCCCCTAAGAGTAGTTGCAGGTGGCCGTGGCTGAGATCCACCAGGCCCCAGGTGATCTAGGGGTGGGGCTCATGCAGAACTGTGGACAGTCAGCACAGACACCAGCCCTGTGTGGGAACAGGCTGCTCACAGGGCGTGAGTTCCTGGCCCTGCTGGCTCCATCCTGCATCATAATAAAGACAGGGGTGACCTAAGCGGGAACTACCTAGGGAGACAAGAAGTCACGCAGATTCAGGCTTTACGTGGCCAAGGGGAGAAGGCTGGCCCAGAAGTGGGGATGTGGGAGAGGGCAGAGAGCCCAGAAGGCAGCCTGCAGCTGTCATCAGCAGAGGGGCATGGCAGACGCCAAGCATGGGCACCCTGCACCTGGGCACTGGAAGCAGCTGGCAGGAAGTGACGCGTGTCACAGCATCCCTGAACTGCCCCTTGCTTGGGCCGGAACACATTTCTCAGGGAGAACAGAGCAGACAGCTCTATGGAACACTGTGGGGTCACTGTGCCTGCCTGCTGCCCACCGTGGAGCTCACTGTAAGTGGACAGAGAGAGGCCCAGCTGGAGAACATTGTGAGGGGACCACCTGGAAGCACAGGGAGCAAGGGCCATTTGGGGACAGATGGAGAGGGGGCACCTGAGGACAGATCAGCCCTCACCCCCTACCCCTTGATGCGACCTTTGCCCAGGGACCTCTCCCCCAGACATCTGATCTGGGTGTTCTGGGTGTTCATCTTTCCAACCATTTCTCCCACCAAACCCTAGAATTTTCATATTTGACTCCCTAAGCCTAGTTATGGAGACTTTTGAGATTTTCATAATTTTATTCCCCAATACTGTGTGCATGGGGCATGTCCTCATGAAACAATGAGACCCTGTGTGTTCTACAGCTGATGGCCATGCCCATAGCCATCGAGTCTCAGGGGTAGTGTCCTACATGGGCCACCCTCTCCTCCTTTTGCCCTCAAGTGCATTATCCTCAAGTGTACTGAGGCTGACAAGAAACTGACTCCCACCCTCCGTGGACCTGGTAGGTGCGAGCTAATGCAGACTCAGCAGCTCTCTTCATGGGGAGCCCATGGGCAGGTGGAGGGCTGGCAATGCAGGAGCCTGCTGAAGTCAAGGACCAGGGGTGGAGACAGTGCCCCAGCCTGAGGAGTGGAGGGACAGCCGTGGGACCACCTTGGGAGGGACTTGGAACACTCAGATGCCCAAGACAGTGACCAGTACATGGAGGTCTGGTGAAGGAAGGACCCAGATGCAGGAGCCCAGCCAAATGCTTTATGCCCAAATCAGTTAGGAAACGTCACCGAGGGACAGGATGGCCCCATGCGCTGCATCGCTTGGGCAGATTTGAACTTAAGTCAGTTCGAGGAGCAGCCATTCAGGGCTCACCAAGTCTCCAAAGTCACCAGGCCACCTCTCGTCTGCGTCTCTCCTCTCTCTCTCTCTCTCTCATCTCCGTCTCTCCTCTCTCTCTCTCTCTCGTCTCCGTCTCTCCTCTCTCTCTCTCATCTCCGTCTCTCCTCTCTCTCTCTCTCTCGTCTCCATCTCTCCTCTCTCTCTCTCTCTCATCTCCGTCTCTCCTCTCTCTCTCTCTCGTCTCCGTCTCTCCTCTCTCTCTCTCTCTCGTCTCCGTCTCTCCTCTCTCTCTCTTCTCCGTCTCTCCTCTCTCTCTCTCTCTCATCTCCATCTCTCCTCTCTCTCTCTCTCTCTCGTCTGCGTCTCTCTCTCTCTCTCGTCTGCGTCTCTCCTCTCTCTCTCTCGTCTCCATCTCTCTCTCTCTCTGTCTCTCTCTCTCTCTCATTATCTCATTCTCTCCCTCTTTATATGCATATTTAATATGCTGATTGTAGCATCCGAGAGCTGCTCTGCAGCTTCTGGATATGCACAATGCCGCATAAATATTAATGATCTGGGGCAGCCAAGATAAATCGAATTTCTGACCTTTTTTCTTCCCTTTGGAATCCATGTTGCAGTTCAATCCCTGATTGTAACTTGTTTGGGTGAATAAATGAACGAATACATCATGTCTGGGTTTTTTTTCCCCCTGAGACATTTCAGAGGGCCTTTTTTTTTTCAGTTACAGATGAGGCACTGTCTCAGTAATTAGTGTCATGGTCTTGCAATCATGTGGCCATAGCAAAGAAAGCACCCATGTTGATTGTGGAAGGGCAGCATCCGGGCGCTCCCCACAGGTTGGGAATCGGGGCTGAAATCTCATTGTACTGAGCTTCTCAGCTTCCTCTGGGCTTGTGGTGGCCTCTGGGGACATTTCCCATGTGTGGTCCTGCTCTGTACAATCAGTGGCTGAAGTTGCAGTGGTGTAGCAAGCCTCCTGCCTCAGTCACTTTCATTGTTACTGAGACTAATGTCACCCACCACAATCCTTAGAGGAAAGGTTTGGGGTGTGTGTGTGTGTGTGTGTGTGTGTGTGTGTGTGTGTGTGTGTTTAGTACAGGGTCTACAAGGTCTCA